>JBAMJV010012498.1:0-15263 GCA_037951105.1 Echinarachnius parma
ATGTGATACGCTTCGGTCAATTTTGTAAGCTTTTCATTTGTTTCAATAAGCGTTTCATTCAATTTCACTAAATTGAGCTGAAGGTTTGTAATTTTTGTTGAAAATTGCATTGTGTTTATACGATTTAGCTCTTCGATCAAGTGATTTACCACTTTTATCATTCAATAAAAAAAACACGCTATTTGCATTTATTGTGGTTTGCAAAATCAAATTGATGTTATCATGTTCGATTCCCAGTTTCCCACGACCTAGTTAAAGGGATAGTTGCAGTTTTGGTAGAGAGGGCGCTAGACTACTTTTTTTTTTTTTGTGAGGTAATGAAAAACTGAGTTGTAAAATTTGAAAGATCATAATATTTAAATAATAATATCATCTTTGTTTGATCAATATCGGTTCAGAGACGGGCTGAGAATATCCATAAATATAACAATTTGTAATAAAGCTGGGGCTCCAGGTTTATAAGAGAATTTTGAACCAGCCGTTCAAATTTTTTTTAAATCGCTTCCTCTTTTCAAAAAGTTACAAAATAGGTATTTCAATAGTTGTTGGTTATTTCTCTATCTAATCACTATTTCAACAAAACATCACATGCACAATATTTTATTCAAAATGGTTGAAACCAATTAGTGTATAGAGAGCGCCCTCTTACGTTTTAACGGCTCTTTTTGAATGATAACATGATCTTTACTACGTCATTTGTAATTTTGTGTTCCTTTCTAGTTATAACTATTAGTTTGTAATGTAATGATACAGGTTTTGGTTACTAAAATTCAGTTTGACCAAAACTGTACTCTCCTTATCAGAACTCAACTATCCCTTTAACGGTAACCGCAACCGCAATACCGCGCGTTCGCGCGATTACCAGGAATGAGTTATATTTATCCGCCATGGGGCATAATGTGGTTACTACATACATACATAATGTATGTTTTTATTCAATAAAGCTCAGTTGAAACTTGCAAGTTATACTCAGAATGAAGTAGACGTGAGTTTTATTTCTCTCCTGATCCACATTGCGCCAACGGATTTCCCGGAGGGTGGTTTTACGTAATCACGAATTTACCCGAAATCGAATGCAAACAAAATGTTTCCGCATAATCAATATATGAATTACAATGCTGGAAACGATTTTGAACTACTCAATACAACTGCGGTAACAAAATTGGCAAAATTGAATGCACACAATGCACCCGGGGGACGGGGAGGGGGGGGGGGGGGGGGGGGGGGGACATGCCTTCCCCCATACATTTAAAAGTGGAGGTGATTGTCACTCCCACTTTTTAATACGCATACATTATGTATGTTTGATTCCATAGCTTGAACTATGTATCATATAATATTACTGTCTAGGATATGGACCAAATCGCTCTACTAACAGTTGTCCAGTCGTCAGGGGGTGGGGGGGGGGGGGGGGGGGTAATTATCCGGGGGGTAGTTGTCTTGTGGGTTAATATTCCGGGGGGGTAGTTGTCCAGGGGGGTAGTTTGTCCGGGGGGTGATAATCCGGGGGGTAGTTGTCCGGGGGGGTAGTTGTCCGGGGGGGTAGTTGTCCGGGGGGTAATTGTCCGGGGGGTAATTGTCCGGGGGGTAGTTGTCCAGGGGGTAGTTGTCCGGGGGGTAGTTGTCCGGGGGGGTAATTGTCCGGGGGGTAGTTGTCCGGGGGGGTAGTTGTCCGGGGGGGTAGTTGTCTTGGGGGGTAGTTGTTTTGGGGGGGTAATTGTCTTGGGGGGGTAATTGTCTTGGGGGGTAATTGTCTTGGGGGGGTAATTGTCTTGGGGGGTAATTGTCTTGGGGGGTAATTGTCTTGGGGGGTAATTGTCTCGGGGGGTAATTGTATTGGGGGGTAATTGTCCTAGAGGGGTAATTGTCCGGGTGGTAGTTGTCCGGGGGGTAATTGTCCTAGGGGGGTAGTTGTCCGGGGGGTAATTGTCCGGGGGGTGGTTGTCCAGCGGGTAGTAGTCCTAGAACCCTAAAAAAACCTTTGTGTTTAATGCGAAAGTTTAGTTTTGGTTAAGAGGGCGCTTTTAGTTTTCTGAGGTAAAGTAAAATTAAGTGCAGCATTTGACAAAGCAGTCATTATAGAATTAACTTTAATTGAGTAATTTCGGTTCAGAAACGACTGAAACAATTAAACATACATGTGATCATTGGTGATTGGAATATTTGTTGGGGATTGACTTGTATTTAACAAAGTAAAGGAAAACATTTTTAAATCCTACACATATTTGTCGAGGATATATCTATCAAACAATTATACTCATATTTTTAGGAACAATATGGCTGACACTTTAGGTGTCTGGAGGGGCGTCATCTTGTGTTAGCAGGTGATTGTTGAATGAAAACAAATTAGCCTGGTATATGTGTTTTCGGTTACAGCGCGTTATTACGTTATTCTCCGAAAATGAAATCGGGTTCGATATTCTGACAGGTTCGTTATTCCGAACATGAAATGGGGTTCGTTAATCCGAAAATTAAATGAGGTTCGTTAATCCACAAATGAAATAATAGTCATTAATACAAAAGGATCAATACGAACCCCATATCATCAAAATTAATTTGATGCACACTGGTGTGTTTTTATTTTATATCAATATGTCTTGGTCTGCAGACGGCCTGTTCCATCGTCTCATGTGTCGCATAGCTCGCATGGATGGTCCCAAAGTCAAGCTCTATCACAACGAAATAGTCCTGGAAGAAAAGACCAACGACGTACTCATCAATATGATGCATTTCCCGGAGACATTCGTTAAGGTATTTCCCAACCAATTGTATTTTAACTCTAAGATGTCATCCAATCGACATACATTAATTAGGCAAATCTACAATATTCCCATCTATACGTATAATAATTTGAAATGAAATAAATCTCCAAAACTAGAAGTTTATTTAGTTAAATCGGCTTTTCGGTTGATTAATCGTATTTAAATGTTGCTGCAAAATATACGTAAGAACATGAAATGATTATGTGATAACGGTTCATTTTCATGTAACAGGTGACATTTCTCAACAAATCAACAGCAGTTGCTGAAAGTGGAGACCATGATTCGTGTAAAGAGAAAAGTCCAGCTTATTCGACAGTCAAGAGGGTAGGCTCTGTGAATTGTAAACATTTATCCTGATTAATGCATCATTCTGTACTAAATAATTAATCAGCGTAACAGTCGATTTAATGCAAACAAATCGGTATCAAGAAGTAAATACATGACCATGAAATGTGTAATTATACATATAAACCCATAATTCGAATCTTATTGACAATCCATCTGACACATGTCTATAAAATCGGTAAAGTGATCTTTATGTTAAATATGAATTACACAAATAAGATTAAATAGTTCATGTTTGTAATACATAATTGGATTAACATACAATCAATATTTGAAATTGTCCCAATGCCAACCAATAAACGTTTGCTAAAAATAACCTATATTATCCATGGACATTTGTGTATGTGTAACCCGTGTCATATTCAAGGTAATCCAAGAAGTCTGCACAGAGTTGACCAATCTTTGCAGTGGCTGGATGGGAGAGAAGTACCAAGGAAAGGTCATCTTTGACTGTCCTCGTCGAGACTGCGAGTCGAGGTCCTTCAGGCCATGCACTGAGCATGGAAGCGCTACAAAGGACCTGAGAAGTCTCTATGGTAAACTATGAAACAAGATGAACACTTGTAATCCCATGTGAATGCGTCGGATATAATTGCAAAGTACTCTCGATTATAATATGGGAAAAACACACTGAATGGTGCTAATCATTCTGCTCTTCTCTTTTAGCTTGCTATAAATAACTTGTTACCATCCGTTTTAATTTGAATGTCTTATTATGTCTTATATGAACCATTAATTTGCATTACCTGACTAACCTACATCGTATGTTAAACGTATTACATTTACATCATAATTTTATACAATGTATGCTTAATACTTACGCAGACTACGAATATGATACCAAGGTCATTGATGACTCGGGGGGTGAACTGCACGTGGACACGTTTGGTTTCAAGTTAACTGTTCCACCAGGTGCGATACCTGCAGGACGGAGGCAGAAGGTTTGCCTCAGGGTACTCACATATATTCCAGACAGTGTCAACTTGGAGGAGGGCGAGATGGTTACCAGCTTTGGTTTTCAAGTAACGCATGGCAAAGAGAAATTTAAGAAGCCAGTTACGCTGACGATGCCTCACTGTGCAATTTTACAAGATCCGTCCTCAGTCAATGTAGTGCACTACAGAGGAAATGATGATGACTATGGTGAGTTGGCTATAAGAACAAATACAACATTTGTATAAAGAGATACAAAAGTAAACATTTAGTTTGTTGAATAGTGCAATATTCAGTTACATATCCACGGTGAACGTGGTTACAGAGGGGAAAATCACATTGCTTCATTTTATTCACTTCTTTACTAGAGACTGAATCGGAATATATTACCCGATTAAATATGATCTGGGTTATGGTTAAATTCATACACACATCCGCTAACGTGTACAGTCTAAAAATTACGTTTAAAGTACGTGGAGCTTTGAAAGTTTGGCATTTAGCTCTCCATTTGCATTACAGTTAGTTTTAATTGAGAATGGTCGAAGCGTCTTCTTCCTGACATCTTGGAATTAGCAAGCCACCAAACATAACATGCCTGAATCATTTGCTTTGGTTTTAGTTTATACAACTATGCTATGAAACGATTTACCGCAATACTCGCTTTCCATTATATTCACACATAATTCTTCTGATAACAGGAAGAAACTATGAGCGCCATGAGCTGAGTGCACAGAATGTTCGTGTAACAAGGGATACTATAGAGCTGACCATTGAACACTGCTCTCCCAATCAAACAACCTTCGTTAAAGATAGTTCTGGAAGTAGAAGACGATATGCGTGCGCGCCATTTCTTCCATTAAATATGCCAAGCCACCAGCAGCCCTACCTCCACGTCTGGCTATACATCAATGTTCCTGGGAGTTATAAGGTAACCTTAGTTCCATGCTAATTATTTAATTATGAGCTTTACATTGATACAATAAAAGTGTTAAAACATGACAACAAAAAGTCTACGAACGTTTCATGTTACCTCGAAACATGGCTTTTAATGATGAGGTCTATGGGTTACATATCTTGATACAAATACATGTATAACAGTTGTAGAAATAGTGCTAAAATTATACAAAAAGTATTTTCCTAGATAATAATTTGCAATATACGGCAATTTGTCTTGTACTATTAAAAAGCAATACAGTATCATTTGTTATGCTCAAACACATTTAAAATGTAAGTCCTTGTAGTGGATAGAATCCTTAAAAAGTATAAAATCGAGCTTCATTATTCGCATTTTCATTATCACTTTACTAGACTATCTGTGACAAGGAGAGACATTTCCCACATCACAACGACTACCGAAAAGTTTGTGCCGAAAAGGAGATTCAAGTGTACGACGAAGATATGAAGATGGCGTGCAAGCCAACAAGAACGAAAGTGAAGGTTGGTCGCTTGTAAAACATAATTAGGGTACCTTTCATTTAAATGAAACATATTTCATTAGTGCAGTACAATGTGTGTATGTATATCGGTGTAAATATAGTACACATTAATATGCAACAAAAAATAAATGCCATTTTCGTATCTAAACGAGAAGAGGGTATCAATGTTCCAACTTATAATACAAATTGTGTATTTTAAATGATACATGATAACTGTTCTAGAAAGAGTTGGGAGATGAGGTTACATGTGTGTTACACATAAAGTTTGTATTGTGTATTTGTTTCCAGCATGTTAAATCGCTATTAATGTTTTCACACTTATTTGCATGAATATGAACACTTCATATATCTACATTAATATTTTTAGACATTGTAACATAACATTGACGTTTTACACATCGGCTGCAAACATTGGTGCTATACCGCAAAACTAATATAGACCTATATAAATGCCCAAACTGTTTCGCCTTTAGTTGCTATCACATCATGATAAATACTAAGCTGTTTTGTTTAGGGGGCTGACTTGTGTGGATGCATAGATCTTTACGCAAACTTTCCCTTTATCATTATATTCATAATTTATTGGTATTATATTTACACACAATCTTTCAATGAAAATGTTATACAGAATATTTCAACATCCGAGTTTATGGAATTGACATCAAACTACTGGGGTTTCAAGCTTGATATGACGAACGAGTCTCCCATAGATGTTGAAGTGACTCTGAAACAGAAGAAAGCAAAGTCCGAAACGAGCTTCGAATTTTGGACTGACTTTGAAGGTAAGTTTATTATTATGTTAATCTTATTTATAGCGGTTATTTATATCACTCGTGGGACTTTTCCCAGATTAAATGTAGTAATTTTAGTAATGATAAATCCTTGTTCTGGTTCAGAGAGAGCTTGACCATACTTAATAATCAGTTGCTAAGGAAAACACACAAGCTCAAGGCCGCCAAACGCAAATACGTTTAACAAGAACTTTTATTTTCCTTCACATGATTGGTGTACGATGATTCAATTAAATCCAATATTGAATTGGTCAAGCTCAATGTAACATTGTGTATGGTTCACAATATCAAAAATCATAGCAATTAAAGGGACTTAGTAACAATGTCCAAATCCTCACTATCCCATTGAAATTCTAGCTGCTCCCATTAGCGATTGAACAATACAATTATGAGAATTATACATATGTTATTATAAACATGGGATCTAAAAAGAAGCACAATTTTGACACTTAACGTGAAATACAGTTTTGCCCTTGAGGTGAATATAATTCGTACAGCTGAATTTTTTTTAAACTCTTAGCATTTTAATTATGCTTAACGGTATTTTCTACAGCAATGCATCATAATTGAATATGAATAGTCATATTTTTTAACAAGACTTCTTCCTGTAACAACATTCATAACAGATATCGCATTACACGGAGTGACTGCGAACGAATCACAAGATGTGACGGATGCTGGCGCCACTAGGTAAGACATGAAGTGTCCAATAGGGACCAACGTTGTGCTTCATGGCGGGTTCTTTAATGGGTGTGTTCTTACTGTATGAAGTCAGATGAGAAGACCATGTCATGTAGAGCTCCTAGTTAAAAAAAAAAACAGTAACGATGAGTATTCATAATTATCGCAATGAAATGAGTTACTTTGTCTGTCTACCTTCTGTGTAGCATATATTAGCTGTTTCATTCTAAGTATGTGGCACTTGAATTACGGGGGATACACTTTCTGTATTTCCTTAAAATATTGTTATGTATTTGATCAATTTATTGGGGTAGGTGAAGAGCCACACCATAGCTACGTCACTCATTTGTACGGGTATAGTTAAGAGAAAATATTGCTTGTAATTGTAATTTTTTGACGGACATAAATGAATACCATTTCAAAACTTATTTTTGATGTATCTTCCGTAAAAGAGTTATAATTGCGTTTTACTCTCAGGAGTATCAATAATACATTCACTATTTGACAATAGGATCACTGCAGCTTCATTGAACCTGTCCGATGATGACATGATGACTCTCGCAAGACAAGTCCCTCAAGGAAATCTGCATAAGCTCAGCGACAAGCTAGGGTTCAGCTGGAGCGAGACCACCGGCATTCTGGCGAAGCACAGCCAGGACTACGCCAGGACAGCGACGGAGATTCTCATGGCCTGGAAGGTTAAACACGGGGATGGGCCTGAGCAGAGGAACATGCTCCGGGATATCCTCCAGAAGGCCGAGCTAAGATTACTGGCCAATATGCTCGGGTCAACAGAAGCTCGAACAGCCGAATCTTCACACCAAGACAAGTCGGCTGAACTACAACTTGACCTATCTAAACCCAGTACATCGACATCGTCAGCCGATGGCAGACAGTAGTTTGCATTAGCCATTGGGCGGACAGCTTGTGATTTGGGTTTTTAATTGTGTCTCACTATAGACTCTCAGGACAGTTTTTTATTGTTAATTGTAGTGGTTCTTTCATATCTGTTTTTATTTGAATTACCAATATAGAAGCATGAGACAGGTGTTTCCCTTTCATTAAAACGATATATATGACTGAAGTGTTACTTTTTTAATTATCCACTGTTATCCACAAAGTTTTAACCGTGTAAAAAGCTGGTGCAGTGAGAGCATATCACCTTGAACTTTCGTTCATTAGTCGGCCATGTAACATGTCGCCATATGGTATATTATTTAGTGGACAAATCAGATCACACAAAACACATTTGATCAACGATTTATCACTACATGCAACAAACGTACTATATCAATTGAAATGATATAGACATCGCAAGCTTCGATGCTATCACACTCAATTTATAATGCAGTCTTCGAAGCAGCTTATTGTTACATGAAGAGATAATTATGATGTTATTGCTGTGCGAATGATTCGATCCGCACGATAATGTTTGTTCCTATATATATGAAACAGTTTTGTATTATTGTTTTACCGGGATCGCCAATGCATTGTGTATTAAAGTTATAAATTTGTTTGTATATGCAGTATCAGTGGCGTAGCGAGGGTCAACGGATTGGGGGGGGGGGGGCACAACTGCGAGGGAGCGAAGCGCCCGAGAGGGGGGGGGGGAGGGTGTGGGAGGGGGTGTCCCCCCTCCCACGGTAGGGCGCTTTTGCAAATTTCCACTCGAAATAATGCAATCTGGTGCATACCTTGGAAGGAAATTTGATAATACTAAATTAAAGAAATCATGACTTAAATCTTCTCCATCATGATAAAGTGTACAAACACAATCGATCCTATACACACACACTAGACTCAAATATGCTCACATCGTATATCCGTGCTTGTGTACACTTATTTGGGGGAGGGTGTGGGAGGGGGTTTACCCCCTCCCACGTGGAGAAATTTTTGAAATTGGTGTTTAAAATACCACTTTAGAAGTATGGTCATTATTGTTATTATGCATTTTGTAAGATTTGTAAAAGATTGAACTTCGAAAAACTAGGGATTGTTTGACAGACTAAAACACACGCTGTTGATCCCATGTGTATCTCCTGGTGGAACTGTTGTTTCTGGCGTACATTGTCTGGTTAGGTGGATCTGTAAATGATGCACTTGATGTAGAAGGATCATTTTCAAGAAGGTGGGCAAAAGGTTCTCTAGAGTGGGGGGCATTGTGAGGGAGCGAAGCGACCAAGCGGGTGAGGGTATGGGAGGGGGTGTCCCCCTCCCACTGTAGGGAGCTTTTGCAAATTTTTGGCTTTAAATTGTGCGATTTGGTGCATACCCGAGACATACAAATTATATGATTCGTAGTTCACGCTATAGAGTCAAACATACATAATGTATGCATATTAAAAAGTGGGACGGACAATCACCTCCACTTTTAAATGAATGGGGGAGGGGCATGTCCCCCCTCCCCCGTCCCATGCTTGCTGTCGCCCATTTTCAAGTACCGCGTGACTAGACCCATGACACGGGTCCCTTGGGTTAGGATCAGTAGGCCTATGCTCAACTGATGCAGATGTCGACCCTGGAGAAGATGACTGGACGTGCTCTTACAATCATGATCATCAACAGTATAGCCTAGATATGCATCATGAATTAACGGAACGGGTGCATTTGGCTTGAAGAAATTAGTCAAGGAAGTCTGTCTTTGCCTAGACATTTTGGACTACGTAGTGCAGCTATGCGCCTTTATTTCATGCATGAAGGCGTCACACGGTCAAAATTATCTATACAAGCGGGAGGCAGCTGCATGATCCTGCAGGATCCTGCAGAGGCCCCTGGTATGGTGGACGATTTACAATGCGCTAGGCAGTTTGTTAGGCCTATAATTTATACGCGCTCTATACTTCTGAAATGCGGTGAGCGTCGCTCTTCGCGCCCGGGACTGACAATTCGCAAAAGGCGCTATGTATGCCTGCGACCTTCCACTTTGAAGGATTCTTCAAACTGATATAGGTGCGCTATTGCTAGTATACTAGTGAACGACTGTTATGTTCTTCTTTATTATCATTGATAACATCATTATCATCACACATTTAATAAAATATGATAATAATTATAGACACATTTGACTTGTCAGGTCGTCATTTTTTTTTTTTTTTGCCAAACGATTGGGGGGGGGGGGGGGCACGTGCCCCCCGTGCCCCCCCCCCCCCCCCCGTAGCTACGCCACTGTGCAGTATATTGCGATGACATTGAAATGACATGATCAAGTGTTTCTATCTTTCACATTATGTACTTTTAAACAAAGTTTGTACTTTACGTGTTCAATCATGCCATGTCTTATGGGAGAACTTATCTCAGGAATCACTTGCATATCAAGTGTTTAAGTGCAATGTTTCTGTAACTAGTTCATTGATTGTCGCTGACGAAGTTCTGAATATATTGTTTGCTTCTATGTGTATTATAACGTAATGAAATGGAATTTCATAATACATGTATTTTGTTGTTTATATTGTTTAAACTTTTGCTAAAATATATCCGGACTACTTCAGCGATCGGCATACAGTCAAGCCCTGTCAAAATGCATTTTCAGAGATGATATATTGATATCACGTTAGGCAAAATTCGGTAATTCTAGATTTTGCTTTTTAATACTTGTGTCGATTATGTTTTGTTTCCGACTAGGGCTTCAACGTATATTACATCTGATAAATGTTTACCACGTTTAACTATTCATTAATTGCGAATCAATGAAGAGTGTATCCGTTTATAACATGACAGTTTTAACCTTAGGGTTTGTGTCATGAATTGTATAAATTTAGCGCCAAAAGGAATGAACTTTATACACCCAAGAAAGAAATGGGGTGTTTTGTATCAAAGAATATACGCACGTTGTCTGTATGAACTTGTTCATTTTGAATTCATAGTGATTTTTATAAAGATACTTAGCCGGTTTGGTGCTGGTTGCTAATAGCCTAATCAGTTTTGAGTGAATTCACGCATTGCGTTTTAATAAGCCATATTATTGTCAAATATATATTTCATATTATGCATTTTTTTTATTTCAAGGTAATTCATATTTGTTTGGATTACTCAACATGAAAGACTAAAAGTTCTTACGTTTACTTAGTTTCATTTAATCATTATCATTTTCACTCAACTTGACTAATAATTAGTGTCATTTTATGATTGGCAACTTTGTACGGTAAGTTCATAGTCATTTCGATTAGTAGTGATTGTATAATGTTTGACTTTGACATCATTAAATTGAACACTGTTACACTAATGCAATTAAAACAAAATGTATATAATTGTACTGTTCTTTATCAAAATGTATGTATTGGTGCACTGTACGGTATCTATTTAAGGACCGTTAAGGATCTCTGTTTTTGCTGACTGCCTTTCCGTTAGTGTTTGTATTGGATACAGATTCCGATTGTAGATATATCTTTGTTTTGAGAAAGCTGTATAAACAAGAAGATAATTATCACAAGTACATGTAAGTGTGTAGTATTATGCTTCATATCATGGCATAACATATATTGGATACATGAAAATATGTTAGCACGTTTCCATATATAGGTATATAGCCTTCTTGTCTCGCGATGATTATGTTTGATTGAGTTTGTTTGTGTCAACGGATTAAAATGTGGGACAACCCAATTACCGTCTGGTTTTACCTTGATAGTGCTACAAATTATAACCTGAAATTATAAGCTTGAACCTGTGATTGTTTTCGTTTTCATCATTTGGATGTATTGTGTGACTTTTTGTTAACGAATATTGATTAATCTAGAATATTATGCGATACATACAAGTACAAGTATTATTTGTAATTTCATCAACCATTAAACAACTTACCGTACAAATATAATCTATGTACATTGCAGATTATTGGGCATATTTACAGTCTAATTATTGCTCATGATGGCCTATATGCTTGTACTTATTTTAACTTGTATTATGTTATATAACAAACGTACATACGTAAAACAGTTCGTTGTAATATACAAATTTGATATAATTTATGTCCATTATTTTAGTCAATTGTTCATATACGTGTATGTAATACCAAAACAAAAAAGAAATACCATGATGATTTTATTTGCTCTATCGTATTGGCACGTTTGGCAAGATATGCTATTTGATATCTATAGTATATCTCGATTAGTAGCGTTTTTCTTCGAAAATACTGCGTTAAGATGAAATCTCCGTTTATCAAGTTGCATGTTCAGATTATTGACTGTTCGAATATATTCGGGACCCGTCTCTGACAGATTAAAGGTGTGTCTAAGATATGTTCAGGTCCCATCCGAAATTAGTTGAACTATATTTAGGAACATATTATTTAAGCACATTTCCATAGCCTTCTTGTCTCGTGATGATTATATTTTATTTGAGTTTTGTTATTTCGTTGAATTGGAATAAAGGAACAAATTACCATAATGGTTGTACAATGATAATAGTACATTTAAAATGCTTGAACCTGTATTTTGGATGTTTTTTTTTCGATCGTTTGTTATTCATTATGTGTGATCCATTGTAACCCGTATACATGCATCTATATATTATGCGATACAGGTGTCATTTGTAATTTCATTTACCATAATACAGCTTATTATAATCGCGTATAAATGCATCTAGAATATTGTGCGATACAAGTGTACATGTTTTATTTTTTATTTCAATTTAAAACTTATGGTAAATATAGTGTACTCTGCAGCAGTAGCTTATTGAACACATTCACAGTTCTATCATGTTAATAACTTCAATAATGCATTGTAATTTACATATTTGATATTATTCATGTCCATTATTTAGTAAATTGTTCATATTCGTGTAAACATAAAATGCACAAATTCTAACTTATATCATGTTTTATAACAGAAATGAATACCTTGGGAAATAACAATTTTACAGTATTGCAGTCCATTATGGTATATTTCTTGATATTCTTGTACACAGAGCTTTCCGTGAGCATGATGAGGCTCGCATGTACAATTATATGCTAGTTGAGGTATTATCTCTCGAATAACATCGTTTTCCTTCGTAAATGATGCGTTAATGTGGAATCTAAGTTTGAAAATGGCGTGTTCACTTCGCTGTGTTAGTCCGAATATATTCGGGAAAAGCCCGTATAAAAAACAAATGTGTACAAAATAATTTGGGTCACGTTCGGAATAAACATGTGTTCTGTCGATATAACATCGTTAAAACACTGGAATAATGTAATGTGATACATTCTAATTATTCAACGTTAAGATTGACAGCTTATTTATTTCATCTATTTATGTTGATTAATCACAGATTTAACGAATTATCCAATGACATTCATTTATGTACATATAAACGTCATGGACATACGTTGTTTACAGATCATTCATTACATATTTCTGCATAATTATAGTACAGTATGGCACATTTGGTCTTTGTTCAAAACTTCAAACCTACGGTCTACGGTATCAAAAGTACATCAATAGATAAATAAACACCGTATGATTATCCTCAAACTCAACAGCCTTGTTTTATAATTAAATAAACTTGATTCAAGTTCAAGTTCAAGTTGATTTTATTGTCCATAAGGAAATTTGTTGCGTTACATGCAATAATCGGAGAAAACAAAATATTTACAACAATATATACATTTACATAAATCATCAGTCTTTTGATAAATTCGTTCAAATAACCATTATTATATTCATGAGACAAGGAATGTGCACACAATGCTTAACACATATTGTTTACAAACACCTACAAATATTAATATATATTTTGACTGTTTTAGTAATTGTGTGTGTCCAAAAAGTCTATCCATAAATCAAAATTTATCATATCATTTTATATTATTCCATATCAAATATCATTCCATTTCATTATTACATGCTCATCAATTCCTATATCAAAATATGGCATAATTAATATAATGTTTCACATGAACACATATTCTATGCAATTATTTATATCAAGATTATGCAAAATTAAATGTCTAATCTGTATTGCTAATTCGCTATTCATATCATTCAAATTATCAAACATATTTAAACTGATCTTATTCATACATACTAATTTTGTAATATATATTATAAAATATATATCTTAATTTAGTACAATATAACATATTATTACTTACTTATAAAGCACACAAAATGATTCATGCAATTATGCACATAATTCATTATCAGATTAACAATTATTTTTAATTTTTTTAAATATTTCATTAATTCCATAAACAGTCTATAAATGTGTAATTAACATTTAATTAGTGTTATAAATTGAATGATTGTATTTACATAATATGTTTATATAGTAAACAACGCAATAAATACAAGGGCTAATATTGTTCATATGAAATCAGTGTATATCCTTATTTAATATAAATAATTCTAAATTCTATTCTATTAATTATAATTAAAACAAAAACAAAAACAAACTAAAGAACAGAAACGTTTGCGATATTGAAATTAAAAATTACCCATTTATATAGAGGGAAATAATATACAAAGTCATACAAATCGATTAATTAAACAATTTAATAATTTATTTCCTTATTGTAGGCAATTTACCTGAGGTTAATTATATTTATTATTTAAATTTGATTTAGTACAGGACATAAACATAATAAATAGTACAACAGACAATGACACCATTTAGAACAAAGACTAAGACTTAAAGGCCGAATACTGTACAGGCCTCAGATTCTATACTATCTATTTTTCATTCAATAGCCGGATTGAGTATGGAATGAATGAGTTGGAAAACCGACTTGTTCTGGCCATTTGCGATTGCCACCTACGTCCACTCCTTAGTTTATTGTAATTACAATGGAGCGGGTGTGAGGGATCGGCTACAATTGTGTGGGCTTTAGCAAGTGTCCTTTCCTCACAAATTGTATCTAAGTTGAGCTCATCACGATTCATAGTTTTACTGGCTCGTTTTATTACCCTGCGGAGTTTGTCTTTATCTTTTTGTTTTGCATTGTTGTACCAAACAGTACTATCCTGGGTGATATGACTTTGGATCACAGATGTGTAGAACAAGTACATAATCCTCTCATTGACATGGAAAGCTTTGAGTTTGCGAAGAAAATACAATCTTTGGTTACATTTTACGAGTGTAGCTTTTACTTGCTCTTCCCACTTCAACTGATGGTCAATATGGGTTCCCAAGTATCTGTAATTGTGTACATTTTCAATAGATTCATTATTAATATCAATCTGAACATCAACAGGATCGAATTCCTTTTTTAACCTAAAGTCAAATATCATCTCTTTTGTTTTCTTTGAATTTAACAGGAGATGGTTATCCTTACACCATGTTTCAAAAGAGGAGATTGTGTTCCGGTATTCGTTCTCGTTTTCTTTAATTAATCCTACAATTAC
>JBAMJV010012499.1:0-71108 GCA_037951105.1 Echinarachnius parma
AGTCTTCGAGTAGTGCCCATGTAACGTAGTATAAGGGTAACAAGAAAAGTGACCACTGTAAACAGGTGGCCACTATAGGTTTCCTTGGCATGATTTTCTTTATATCACTTTATATTGGCCTCTACATGCAGCATTGGTGCCAATACACACATATAGCTGCCCTTTAAGTCAGATTTTGTGCAGCGATCGTTTCCCTCTACGTTTGGTAGGGTAATTTAACGGATGACATTTGTATCCAATAGGTATTCTGTAATCTGCAATATGTAAGACATATTTGTAAAGTTGCAAGAGGTTTGGGGTGGTATCTTGAATGCGTTGAACGTGTATTTCGTCTTTCAGAACAGCCAAAGTAGAATTTTCTGAAGAACGCTAGATGCACGTGACTGCTTATATTGTCTTGGGATTCGCTGACCCCGCAGTGAGCGAAGTTTAACACGCTACATTCGCACAAAATAAAAGCATCGGACAATGCCCAGGGGCCAAATTTTGGAGGCGCAAAGGAGCCCTTTATCCCCTGGTAGACCGCAGGCCTCGCGTGAGACTCATATTTTGGATCTGTTACATTCTCCTCTAAATATTTATATGTTCAGAAATCAGTACGCTTTTCGATGCACAAAACACCTCTGGGCTGCCGGTCCATACAACCCTTCCGTTCTTAGTCTATATCATTAAAGAAGCGTCCGTTCTAATTACAACTAAGAAACATGCTTAATATTGTTGCGATTTGCAACTGTAATTATTGGGCTATTTTGTATTTGTGTATACTATAGGATAATCTGTATGTGTAGTTACACATTCATACAGTATAGGCCATGCACTGACCAACTCAGGGTCACTGTTCCCCACCGTCTTGTGCTCTGATTGGCCCGGAGTAATCGCTACCCCTCCCCTTTCTTGATGTGACGCTTTGCTCAGGGTCAAGTCTCGCTCTTCCTACCACTCTCTCTTTTAGTCTTTCGTTTTGTTTACTTCGACCTCGGCTACTGGCTCTCTCTCTCTCTCTCTCTATTTCTGACTTGGTCAGTAGTTTTACGCTGTCCTTCCTAGCTCTCACAATTAATGAATATTCATGAGCATAGTCGCGTCAAGGTTGTAGTTTCAGTAGTTTATCACAGCGTCCCTATTGCGTAACTCAAGGCTAAAGATAACTGATAAAACAGTAGACCACATGTTATAGGCCACTCGATCCCAGGGTTGATGTAAGGTATTGGGATATGTGTATTCGTAATGTAATGAAGCCCTCTGTGTCTGATTATATATAAATGTTATATCCCGCATGTAAACTGTGTATTCATTCTATGCTTACAATAATTGTTGAGTAGGTATTCCTGTATACACGAATCCTTATACATGTATATAGTACAGTTTCTATCGTAGTTGATTCGATCATGCCAATATGCATTCAGTCATCATTATGTTTATTGTAAATGCTCTATGAGTGTTGTACAGATCAGTTATTTGTATGTTCATGTAAAATGCTGACATGACTAAACTCGAGTCCTTGGCTGTTTAATTACCTTGTTTTTCGGCCTCGCTGCGCGGCCTTGTTAGGAAAGTTTGTTCCCCCTTTCTTGCGGCCTTGCTCGCTTGTCCTTGCGCTATGTTAGTTATTGTCTTTTGGCCCAGCGTGAGAATTGCTCTCCGTCTTCCGGAGATTTGGAAATGCAAATAACCCCGCGTTGCGTAACAGCGAGGTCGCACTCTCCTCTCCGGACGAGAGCGCGTTCCCTAGCAACATGGTCGAGGTCAGAGAATCGCGTGCCGTCCTTTCGACTGCCCATGCGCGAAAGCCCGAGTTTGCCCTCATGCAGTCGAGGTCACAGCTCCGTCCTTCGCTCAGGGTCGGGCTTTCGAGTCCTGCGATCGAAGGTCGACTTGCTCGACGACTACTCGTATAAAAGGCGCTGCGCGATCAGAAATGAAGGAGTGATATTCCGAGATTGTTCCGAGTTAGTTATATTCCGAGCTCGAGTGATAAGTCTCAGTAACTGCATTGTCCGCAGTCTGCTATAGTTTACATTATTTCTACATGAATGGATTATACTTGTTAATAAACGAAACACTTATATTTTATACTGGAATCTTCATGTACTTTATTTCCTCGCGTTGATTGGATTACTTAATATACTTGTGGCACGCTACCATGTTTGATTGATGAATGGAATGAACACATTAATTTAAAGACATCTTCAACATCATCATCATCTTCATCCCCCCATTACATTTGTCCATCACCCCCGACATTTGTGACATTGGTGGCAGCGGTGGGATTAGGACTTTAACACGTGCCCGACATTGCAGCATCAACGGTATACAACTCGGAATAATGGCCCCGAAAAAGAAAGTCGAACTCCAGCGCGAGCTGAAGCAACTTCAGCGTGAGTTAAGTGAAGCACGGCGGGCACTTCAGCAGCAGAGCGAGCAGAAGGCCAATAGCAGTGATGAAGCGGAAACGACGGACGACGAAGTCGTGATCACCACACCAGCTTCCCTACCCCGGGTGTCGGTGCAACTACCGCATCAGGACACATACAACGGTAGTCGACCGTGGGAGAGTTTCATTGCCTCCTTCCACAACATGGCCACCGCCTGCAGATGGAGCAGCAGGGAGACACGATTTCGTCTTCTCGCATGCCTGCGAGGGGACGCCGCTGACTTCGCGTATCAGCAGCTGCCTTCCGACGTCGTAGACGACTACGACAAGTTGACGGCGGCGCTGGAGGACCGTTTCGGAGATCGAAAGAAACCGGCATCTTTCGTGTCACAACTGGAGACCCGCCGCCTGGGCCCAAAAGAAACTATCTCGGAATACGCAGCGGACATTAAGCGGCTGACCAGGTTTGGATATCCGACGGCGGACTCGGCGACGATCGAGACGATCAGCACTCGGCACTTCTTGCGTGGACTGGGGGACAACAGCATGACTCTGCACATAGGAATGCAGGAGCCCAGCTCATTACAGGAGGCGCGAGAAATCGCTGAGCGCTACCTCAATCTGAGAGAAGAGGCAGTCCGTCGGCCAGTGAGATCGATCTCGTCATCGACGTCGAGCGAAATCCCCGAGGAGAGGCTCGCCTCTTTCGAAAAGCGGGTGATGGAGGCCATCGACCGCAAATTAACTAACATCATGGACAAACAGCAGCCTGCGAAACCAGCGATGCATGACGGGCGGGGAAGATCAAGAAACGATGGTGATCGACGACCAGGGCCATTCCGGTGCTGGAACTGCGACGAAGTGGGTCACATGTCTAGGAACTGCCCACACGCTAGCCGGCAGTACCAGCATCAGCCAGCAAAGCAACAAGTGAGAAACGAGCAGCCTGCTTGGGTTCCCCCGCAGGAACAACCTGCACCACCACCACAGTGGCAGCCACCACCTCGGCAGCCACCACAGCATTGGGCGCCACCACCACCACAGTGGCAGCCACAAAATCCGGGAAACTAACCCGGGCCGATCCCATCGACCAGGGTTCGGCCCCGCCCACGACTACGCCAAGCAGGGTCATCAGGATTAGTGAACATTCATCGGGAATATCTGCGTTTGTCAAAGCGAATGTCAATGGCGCAGACGCTAAACTCTTGGTCGACTCCGGAGCCGCGGTCACCGTCATTTCAAGGGAGCTATATAATTCTATGCCTGAATCGTCGCGCCCAGCTTTAGACTCTCTATCTGAAAACATTCAACTTCAGGCGGCAGATAGTGGTCTCCTTCGTGTCCATGGCACAGTTGAAATAAATGTGCGGATAGAGGATCAAGTTTTTGAATGGGACGCCTATGTAGCAGATATATCCGATAACGGTTTACTTGGATTTAATTTTCTGCATCATTACAATTGCTCCCTTGAGGCCAGGCGTGGTCTCCGGATTGACAATCGTTTGTTCCCGATTGAATTTAATGCTGAAACATATGTCAACCATGTATATGTGAAGCGAGATACATTGATCCCAGCAAATTCGGAATATATTGTTGCTGGCGAAACTTATGACTTTGTAGTAACAAATGATAATCATGCCATTGTTGAGCCTATCCGGGGAGCCGAGTTGCCAGTCCACATCGCCCATTGCGTCGTCGACATCGGCCGACAAGACACCGACATTCCTGTCCGCGTCGCCAACCTCAATGACGAGGAAATTCAATTGTTCGCGGGGACCCGGATTGCATATATCGAACCTGCCCATGTCATTTCCGACATCGCTGATGGCGAACGGTCGCCAATCACTGCTGGGATTCGTAATGTTAAATCTGGTGACTTTGCACAAAGTCGCGCCGCCTGGTCCGATAATTTAAAGGAATTGTACGACCGAAGCAGCGCCGATCTTAGCCCTCCTGAGTGTGATCGCCTTGCCGAATTACTTAACAAGCACGTCGACGCGTTTGCCACCTCGTCCTCCGACCACGGGCGCACTTCCATTGTCCGGCATACCATAGATACAGGAGATGCTACACCTATTAAGCAGCGCCCACGACGTCCCCCGCGTGCATTTGCGGGAGAGGAGGAGAAGATAATCGCGGATCAGCTGAAAGACGGAATAATTCGGGAGTCGACGAGCCCGTGGTCGAGCCCACTCGTTTACGTCCGCAAACGCGATGGATCGACCAGGCAGTGCGTGGACTATCGAAAACTAAACGAAGTAACCAAAAAAGACGCATACCCCTTACCACGAATTGAGGACTGCCTCGATTGCCTTGGTGGGGCGAAAATATTTTCGACCCTCGACCTCCAGTCGGGTTATTGGCAGATCGAGCTCGAAGAAGGCGACCGCGCAAAAACAGCATTCAGCACAAGGACCGGTCATTACGAATACATGACCATGCCCTTCGGTCTTTGTAATGCACCAAGCACATTCGAGCGGGCAATGGAGATGCTAATGAAGGGGCTGCAGTGGAGGACTTTAATCCTGTATCTAGACGACATAATCGTAATGGGCTCGTCATTCACTGAGCATATCGACCGCCTCGACGAAGTCATGACCCGATTATCAGCAGCCGGATTGAAGCTCAAACCAAGCAAATGTAACCTGTTCCAAGCCGAAGTAGCGTACTTAGGACACGTGGTAAGCGAATCTGGCATCAAGCCAGACCCCGAAAAGGTTCGTCGTATCAAGGACTGGTCGACACCGACATCGATCTCCGATGTTAGGTCATTCCTTGGACTCTGCTCCTACTACCGTCGATTCATTCGTGGCTTCTCGACGATCGCAGCGCCGCTGAACAAACTGCTGGAAAAGTCAACTCGTTTTGTATGGGACGACGACTGCGAGGCTTCTTTCCTTCGATTAAAGGAGCTGCTCGTGAGCGACAACGTGATGGCCTACCCCAACGATGTCGGCATGTTCATTCTCGACACCGACGCGTCTGCGACTGGCATCGGGGCGGTCTTGTCGCAACTCCAATGGGACGAGAAAACCAAGCAGGAAATCGAGCGTCCTGTTGCCTTCGCAAGCAGATCACTGACACGAACTCAACGACGATATTGCACGACGAGGCGGGAGCTGCTAGCCGTCGTCTCCTTCGTCCGCCACTTCCGTCATTTTCTCCTCGGGAGAAAATTCTTGATCCGAACTGATCATTCTTCACTTCGCTGGATTATGTCATTCCGTGAGCCAACAGACCAGATGGCTCGTTGGATTGAGATATTAAGCCAGTTCGACTTCGTCATCGAACACCGCGCCGGGAAGAAACATGGTAACGCAGACGCGCTTTCGCGAGCACCTTGCGTCCCTGAATCGTGCGACTGCTATGACAAGAATACCATCGTCGAGGAATTACCGTGTGGTGGATGTATCACATGCCAGCTACGACATCGTTCCTGGTCAGATTTCTTCAACGAAGACGACGTCGTACCCTTGTCAGCAAAAAGGGTCACGATATCCGCCGACTTCATCAATACCGGACATGACAACCTACCTGCTATGACATCAACCTACCAAGACTTTCTCACGAGCTTTGGTGAAAAGGGTTTCCTTTTCTTCATCATCGTGATCGTGTCCATCATGAGTACTATCTCGTGGTCGTTCAGCAGCATGCGATCTGGATTAATCAGTGGAATAATGTGCTTGTTCCTGGTTTTCGCGTTTATGAATGGTGCACTTCAGTCATTAAGATGGGGGCTAAGGCCTGCCCCTGGTAATGTGTATGACGTGAAGCGGGCGTCGATGTCGCGAAGGAAAGCACGAGGTGATCGCAATAACGCCGTCGACGTCGCACAGAACAATAACCTGCCCTGCGTCTCCAACACAGACGCCATCGCTGGAGGGTTCTCCGGGCAGCAGGAAGTTCTTCTTGGCGATATCGACCGCGAACAGCTGATCGACATGCAGAAAGACGACCCCGACATCGGGATCGTATACCGATGGATATGTGAATCTACCGAGAGACCCGACCGCAGTCGCGTTCAAGGCAAAAGCCCCGCAGTTCGACACCTATGGCTTTTGTGGAAGCAGCTTCGCGTAGTGGACGGTCTGTTGTACAAAACATATCACACAAACAACAAGCTGACAACGGGACTCCAGGTCATCGTCCCTGACGCCATTCGTGACCATGTCATGAATTCAAACCACGCCTCCGTGATGTCAGGACACCTTGGTTTAAAGAAAACGTTCAGCAAGCTCCAAAGAAAATTCTATTGGATAAATATGAAAGAGTCACTCCGCATCTACATTTCAAACTGTGTAAAATGTGGGGCAAGGAAGCGACCGACATCGAAGCCGAGAGCGTCCCTGGGAGAATATTCGTCGGGATTTACAATGGATCGGATCGCCATGGATGTTATGGGACCATTCCCCGTAAGCAATACCGGCAACCGATACGTGCTTGTAGTTGGCGATTATTTTAGTAAATGGATCGAAGCGTATGCCATGCCAGATCAGACCGCCGTCACGATCGCAGACCTGGTCGTCAAGGAGTTCATATCTCGCTTCGGCACACCGTTTGAAATCCATACCGACCAGGGAAGGGCATTTGAGTCGGCCCTTTTCCAGGAAATCTGCAGTCTCCTGGAAATCTCCAAAACAAGGACAACCCCATATCACCCGTCGTCTAACGGGATGATTGAGCGTTTTAATCGGACGCTAGTAGACATGATCACCGCCTTCATTGACAAGAAACAAACGAATTGGGATGCTAACTTATCCCTTTTGACATCAGCATACCGTAGCACCGTCCATGAGTCGACAGGATTCTCCCCTAATTTCCTCATGCTTGGCCGCGAAGTTCGCACGCCCATCGAGGTCTCACTTGGAATCAGCGGGCCGGAAAATGACCTCGAGCGCGCCACGCCCAACGAGCACGCCGCCGACATCGTAGATACGATGACCGAAGCATCCCGAGTCGCGAGGAAACACATAGGCGATGCAAAAGTACGTCAAAAGCGGAACTACGATGCGAGACTTTCCGTGCACAACTACAAGACGGGAGATCTAGTCTATGTTTTAGACTCCACTAGAAAGATAGGACTATCGCCAAAACTTAACCCTAACAAATGGGTTGGGCCTTGTGTTGTCATACGGAAATATAGCGATTTAATCTTCGAAATACGCAGCCAACAGAAGGGAAAATCAAAGATTCTGCACCATGATCGGTTAAAGCCATATACCAGCACACATTTCCCACCGTGGGTAGGGAATCTGTCCCGGAAGGTCAAAGATGGCGGCGACTCCACAAAACGCCCGGCTGCGACGCAGACTAGCCTCAAGGACACACTCGCTCCCCGTCGTTCTTCTCGCCCTTCCCGCAGACCGGACCGGCTGGCCCTGTGAACTGCAAGTACCCCCCCCCCCCCCCCTCCCGTATATATGCAAGGGTCCTGTGTTATTTTGGTCATTTCTCGATCAACCATAAACCGGACATAACACGCATATATCTTCTGCTACGATATCTTAAGCTGCGTCTTCAATCATGAACCAGTATTGCTATTCTACTTTGAGTATGGCGAATGGTTCCGACCAGGGGTACCAGTCGACATCGGGTACACCCCTCCAAGACGAAACAAGGGGTTACTCCCCGGTTTCTCCGGCAGACGTTGCTGACGTTAACCTGCCCACAACGTCCACCTGGCCCGGCGAGACTGGCGATACGGCCCAACATGGAGCTGGGTACAAACTCTCGCCCCTACCGAAGATGAGCAGACGGGGAGCGAAGCGGCGGCTGGAGGGGGCAGCGGAGACACCAGTATCGCCGGCTCCATCAACCCCGGGGATGGAGAGAATTCTCATGGCCATGACGGCCATGGAACAGGGCATGGCAGCTCTCCGGACGGGGGTGACGAGCCTGCGGACAGAGGTGGCCCAGCTCCGGGAGACGGTCGGCGCCCAGGGAGAGGATGCCAGAGCCTACGCCGAGCATTTTCAAGGGGAGGCATCGAGGGCCATGCTATTTCTCGGTGACGTTCTGGGAAGTCGCCAGGACAAGATGCGGCAGGCATCCTCCATTCTCCAGAGCCTGCTCACTCCTGCCGTATCCGAACCCGGGAATAATTAGACGCGTTTACCTGTAACTTTATCTGTACCTTTTTTTTTCTGGATAGCATTGGATGTATATATACTTACCTGAGCGTTGTCCGGAATATCCAGTTTTACTTCTATTTTCGACATCGTCATCGGACTCGAAGAGCGCCGATCGACTCGCACTTCGACCCCGGGATACAGGATATCGCGTACACACGGATATCATATAATAATCATACTCGTGATGATATACGTTCAAGTAGTTTTGGAATAACATACAGATCAGATGGATCATTATTATTTTTCGCGGGCTGATCACTCTGGATTATACTGCAACGGATATATTACTCCATACTTAGTCACTTTCAGTAATAATGAATAACATACAGCTCTATCGGATACAGGATTGTATTTAGCTTTAAATTGACATTACCCGAACGTCTGTATATTATGAGGTTGTACAATTTCATTGCAGCATTTAGCGCGGACTGCCTTTTGAACAGTGGACTCAATTTCATCAAAAGGAGCAAAGACATTTGAGATAATTATTAATTTGTCACACATTTTCGGGTGTTAAGGAATACATTTGGTATAATTATAAAAGAAGAATAAAAGAAACGAATCATGTGTTTAAATTTTGGAAACGAAAAATACGTGTGCTGCTATTCGTTCCCCTTAATTTGGTTGTCTTGGGTAACCCCCCCCCCCCTTTTTTTTCTGTAGCGCTTGATAAAGTTTGGATTAAGTTTTATCAGTTTACATGGGATTAGTGGGCATTTCGTTTAGAGCTCGACATTTTCGTATGCGTGGCGGATTGTTTATTTTAGATTGGGGGCAGGCATCGGGCCCGTTTGGTTGTTTTTTTTTTCTCATTATCTTCTCCTCTTGTGTATATTCATTATTATGTTGCCAGTATTAATACATGTAAAAGCGAGTTATGTGTTGTCAATTATATTTGTATTATATGACACTGCAAACCGATTTAAAACCATTGTCGTTACATGATTTATATTTTGTTTTTATTTTGTTTGGGATTCGTGTCTTGATGGCATTCCCATTGTATTTAAATATTCATTCATGTAGTTGTTTTTCTTTCTGTGACATTGCACTTACTTTGTTTTGTAAACGTAACAAGTGTTGGTATAGAGCGAGCTAAATATTTATAATAGTCCCGGTCAAATGCCACGCCATGTGCGCCCGGCATTGCATGATTGCGTTGGGGCATTCCCCGATTCTTCTCTCCCTTCCTCCTTCTCTCCCTTTCACTCTCTGTATTGCTCTGATGTGTTTAGGCCTATGCCCTATTTCTCGCCCCGTTACTACTCTTGTTGTGATTACTCTCAGAGTGTGTGTACTTAGTGCTTACTCTGTTCGATAAAGCATAGGCTTACTGGATAAAGTAGATGGCTTTACACTTGAGTTATGCACGCGTTTATATTGTGTTGAGGTTATTTTGCGTGTTCAAACTTACAATTCGTTTTTGTGTTTGCGTTATTATATTGTTTGATTAGAAATCATGGTAGGACTACGATGACGTTTTCCAAACTTATTTTACGACTATTGTTCATTTGTAAATTATGTCATGATTTTATGTCCTGCTTTACTTTTAAGATTTTCACTTCATATCCACATGCAACGATTCATCTTCTCTCTTCCTCTATCTCTACCTGACATGCCCTTCTCTCCTCGAACTCAATCTGTTCTTCTCATGTTTTTTTTTGTTTCCCTTATATCTATTGTCTTTACTTTCTTCTCGTTATGCGAGGGTCAATTTGTAAAGATATGACGTATATGTGAGGTTTCATATTTTATATTATATTGTGATTTTTATATGACTAGTCCATTGGAATCTTACCCTGTGTACGTATACATCTGGTAGTGACAGTATTGTCTTACTTATATCGCTGAGGGCAGCGAATATTTCCGTAGGGGGGAGATAGTGTTGCGATTTGCAACTGTAATTATTGGGCTATTTTGTATTTGTGTATACTATAGGATAATCTGTATGTGTAGTTACACATTCATACAGTATAGGCCATGCAC
Source organism: Echinarachnius parma (assembly GCA_037951105.1). Classification (NCBI taxonomy): domain Eukaryota; kingdom Metazoa; phylum Echinodermata; class Echinoidea; order Clypeasteroida; family Echinarachniidae; genus Echinarachnius; species Echinarachnius parma. Next base: position 10,489 of record JBAMJV010012499.1, read on the forward strand.
TGACCAACTCAGGGTCACTGTTCCCCACCGTCTTGTGCTCTGATTGGCCCGGAGTAATCGCTACCCCTCCCCTTTCTTGATGTGACGCTTTGCTCAGGGTCAAGTCTCGCTCTTCCTACCACTCTCTCTTTTAGTCTTTCGTTTTGTTTACTTCGACCTCGGCTACTGGCTCTCTCTCTCTCTCTCTCTATTTCTGACTTGGTCAGTAGTTTTACGCTGTCCTTCCTAGCTCTCACAATTAATGAATATTCATGAGCATAGTCGCGTCAAGGTTGTAGTTTCAGTAGTTTATCACAGCGTCCCTATTGCGTAACTCAAGGCTAAAGATAACTGATAAAACAGTAGACCACATGTTATAGGCCACTCGATCCCAGGGTTGATGTAAGGTATTGGGATATGTGTATTCGTAATGTAATGAAGCCCTCTGAGTCTGATTATATATAAATGTTATATCCCGCATGTAAACTGTGTATTCATTCTATGCTTACAATAATTGTTGAGTAGGTATTCCTGTATACACGAATCCTTATACATGTATATAGTACAGTTTCTATCGTAGTTGATTCGATCATGCCAATATGCATTCAGTCATCATTATGTTTATTGTAAATGCTCTATGAGTGTTGTACAGATCAGTTATTTGTATGTTCATGTAAAATGCTGACATGACTAAACTCGAGTCCTTGGCTGTTTAATTACCTTGTTTTTCGGCCTCGCTGCGCGGCCTTGTTAGGAAAGTTTGTTCCCCCTTTCTTGCGGCCTTGCTCGCTTGTCCTTGCGCTATGTTAGTTATTGTCTTTTGGCCCAGCGTGAGAATTGCTCTCCGTCTTCCGGAGATTTGGAAATGCAAATAACCCCGCGTTGCGTAACAGCGAGGTCGCACTCTCCTCTCCGGACGAGAGCGCGTTCCCTAGCAACATGGTCGAGGTCAGAGAATCGCGTGCCGTCCTTTCGACTGCCCATGCGCGAAAGCCCGAGTTTGCCCTCATGCAGTCGAGGTCACAGCTCCGTCCTTCGCTCAGGGTCGGGCTTTCGAGTCCTGCGATCGAAGGTCGACTTGCTCGACGACTACTCGTATAAAAGGCGCTGCGCGATCAGAAATGAAGGAGTGATATTCCGAGATTGTTCCGAGTTAGTTATATTCCGAGCTCGAGTGATAAGTCTCAGTAACTGCGTTGTCCGCAGACTGCTATAGTTTACATTATTTCTACATGAATGGATTATACTTGTTAATAAACGAAACACTTATATTTTATACTGGAATCTTCATGTACTTTATTTCCTCGCGTTGATTGGATTACTTAATATACTTGTGGCACGCTACCATGTTTGATTGATGAATGGAATGAACACATTAATTTAAAGACATCTTCAACATCATCATCATCTTCATCCCCCCATTACATTTGTCCATCACCCCCGACATTTGTGACAATATAATAGGTTCAATTAGCGTATAACATATCAATAATCCGTTGTTACCTTCTCAGAAAACACCGATGCATCGGTCCCAATATTGATCCCGTCCTATAACCAACCGTCTAAAGGAGCCGTCACAAATCAGAAACGGAGCCGCCCGACTTCTCTGCGAGCTCAAAAGGGCATTTTCACCAGGAATATGCTCGATCACTGCGGGCTCCACCGCGTTTTTTAGGGGTCGGCCGATATTCGCAGAGCACCGAAACCTGCTCCCAAATTTGGCGAGTTTCGCCCGATTCCTTTTGTTTACTGATAGGCGCCGGATTTCGGATCACTGACTGATGTCTATAGGGGTTCGCTCGAGCACCATCCAACATGTGACAGGGAGCAAAACATACGCTCGACTCCCTGGCGGATTTGAAATTCGGCGACTCTCTGGCGATCTATAAATTCGGCCGGGGTCCGTTTGATTTGTGACGCAGGCTTTATGAGTAGTGATTAGTTATAACATCCATGTGATGTTGTGAACATTGTAATCCAATATGGCGTTTTATATTTCATGTATGGTTTGTGTGCGCGGGGGGATTTCCAAGCCGCTATAAATAAACATGAACATTGACAAGGCATTCACAAAAGTCTCATGCAACAGAAGTGCACATTGTTAAGTACACCTGGAATAGAATTGAAAATTGTATTGAGCATTGCATTGGCAATCACAACTGCAGTGGCCTGCGAACAGATCATGCATTGGCTGGCATTCATTGTGTTCATTGTATATTACCGAAGGAACAAGTTGTATTACTGTTAGCGCTGTGATATAAAATTGTAAACAACACAAAATTAGAAACCTGCATGATTAAAGGGATAGTTGAGTTCTGGTAGAGAGAGTGCAGTTTTAGTCAAATTGAATTTTAGTAACCAAAACCTGCACCATTTCATTACAAACTAATAATTATAACTCCACCATGCTCAAAAGGAATACAAAAATTACAAACGACTAAGTAAAAAGCCTGTTATCATTAAACAAGAGCTGTTTAAACTAAAGAGGGCGCTTTCAAAAAATGCATTTGTTTAAACCATTTTAAATAAAAAAAATTGTGCATGTGATCTTTTGTTGAAATAGTGATTAGATAGAGAGATAATCAACAACTATCTAAAAAACCTCATTTGAACATTTTTGAAAAGAGGAAGCATTTTAAAACGAGTTTTAACGGCTGGTTAAAAATTATCGAATACTTGTGGGGCCCCACATTTATTACAAATGGTTATGTTTATGGATATTTCAGCCGTTTCTGAACCGATTTCGATCAAATAAAGTTTATTCCGCCATTATAATTGTATGCTCTTTCAATTTGACACTCAGTTTTTCATTATCTCACAAAAAATGTATTTTGTGTAGCGCCCTCTCTACCAAAACTCAACTATCCCTTTAATTCCATTAATATTTGATATGCATTAGATCATGAACACTCATGTTTCGTAATATATACCTAAGGTGATTATGTAAATGATTTAAGCGGTTAAATTAAATGTAATGTTTTGGTGTGTACACGTACAATTTGAAATGCACCCTGAACATGCACATGAAAGTTGTTATCACTATATTTACACTGGACATGAAACTAAAATCCAACTCTTATTAATATATATTAGTCACCAACATTTGAATACATGAATTATAATCAAAGTGGAACGTCGCATTACCAAGAATGATATGCTTAAAACATTTCTTCACGGAATTCTATATCTGTTTGTGAAATATGTAATAATTGTACAATATTAGTACATTTGAAAATGATTGGACATCCGACGACTTATTTTTCAAATTATTTAGAATAATACAAATTGTTCATACAAAATATCAGGGTACATACAAGAAACGGGTAATCCAGAGTTATCATGGGAATGGTTGTATTGAGATTAGAACGGGAAAACTCACCTCCAGACTGGAAATCAAACAATGATTGAGAGCAGTTCACTAGAGAATTCACACTTTAACAAGCATAATAAAATAAGTGTCATGAAAACAGTGAACAGTTGTCCTATCAAACAGACTAACAAATAAGTAATGTATTCATTTTGTCTGTAGTTCCATCGAAATCGCGTCTGGCTCCACTGTAGATTCATCAAATAAATCCATAGCGTCGGTTATTCAGTTCATTATTTTGCGTTGTTTCACAATATCAGCTAAAATAAATTACTCGTGTCCGTTTTTTCTAAAGCTAACAAATCTTGTGATAGAACACTAATATGTAGAATCAAAGTGCGCCGGTATTTGTTGCCAGGTAAGGCAAATAACGATAAGTGGACTTTGTTCAACTAATCACATTCGAATCTCCACAACATATCAAGTAAGCAAATAACCATCGACTGGGAGGGTGATGGCAAAACCATACGTGCCGACGTGATCTGCGAAGGTACATGCCAAGGCGTAGCCGAGGCATGATCATTACGAAAACAACCCGTATAAAATTATCCCCTGTCCTTACCTAGTTTTTTTGTCTGCACAAGTGATCAGACTTGGTCTGGGCAAAACCGCAGTGCTGATAAGGGTTAGGAGTTGAAATGCATACCCTCATTGCTAGTCTTGATATAAAGACTCTTGTCAAAGCGTGCACAAGATGAAGACCGCCGTACGTTCAACTGGGTTTGTATGTAAGTGCATAGTGGTAGGCCTATTCATGTATCAGATAGGGCAGGAGACAACGCCATGTATGTCAGACTCTGTAGTTTCTACTTGTTGCTATATCTTCGGCCAGTGTTCATAACGCTTCTGATATTTTACAATCCACAATGGATTGTATAGTAGGGGAGTGTCTGTGTTACACATTTTCTTCAAATGAGGTCATGTTGAGTCATAAAAAAGGGGTTGTCAGTAGTATAACGCAGTCAAGTAGTTTAAGGGAGTTTAACCCTATCAAGCCAAAGGGGGGGGGGGGGGGGGGGCTGAATGACGACCCCCCCCCCCCCTCAGACCTCCAACCATATTTTCCATCACCGCTTCTACAGTTCTTGTTCGATTTTCGCCAAATTTGGTGACTTTTCCTAAAATCTTATTGCTAACATTTTGGTATAAAATTTTGATGGATTGGCCGATTCCTGTTGCCATGGTAACTGTAAACTGAAGAGCATGTTATTTTCTGTTAGTATAAACAACTGAGGTTTGCGTTTTTTCAGTCAAATTTCATAACAAAATCATTATTAATAGTAAATATATAATCCATTGCGGATATAGTATCGGAAATAATATCGCTAATGATATTCGTTTGTCTCGCAATGTATGGTCAAACTAGGAATCATTATTGTCAGGTTTTCATTAACTGAAATTAATTTCCATGATTATTTGTTTTTGTCTTTGTTTTTAAAGACAAAATGGTGAAAAACAATGAAAATAATAAGAATTATTATCTTGATGTATTTTATGTTTTTTTTTTCGATATAAATATGCCAATTGGGTTTTTCATGATGTCTATAAGCATTTAAAAATGACAAACCTTACGTTGGATCAGGTTAACAGGGTAACATTTGAAGAATTGCACGTATACGCATTATGGTACTGAAATGTGTTTCCTAAAATAAACTCATCTGAAGGTCATCTCCACAATTACTTTGCGGACATAATGTGTCCTTAAAACCCATCAAATACCACATAAATATCATGCGTTATGTTCTAGAATATGTAATCTTGCATAGCTATGCTAACAAATAAATTGCCTACATAAATCAGTCCATTATGTGAAAACAGCTATAATGTTGGATTTCAAGGCATGGTAACCGAAAGAAATGTTGATGATTGCAAATTGTAGAGCTTGGCCTGCTAGAAATGTGTGCCAAATAGGAAAAAGGTGGATCAAATTAGATAGGGGCCTAGCTATGAGCCGACCTCCCCCCCCCCCCCTCCCCACCTCCCCCCCTCCCCCCCTCCCCCCTCCTCCCCCCCCCCCCCAATTGGGCCTGGGAACGCCAAACTAGCTTTGGCTTGATGGGATCTAGTAACTTTGTCACGTAGTTTACAAAACGAGGTCAAGTAGTGTATTAAAAGGAGGTCACGTAGTTTACAAAACGAGATCAAGTAGTGTATAAAAAGGATGTAAAGTGGTTAATAAAATGAGGTCAACTTGTTTACAAAAGGAGGTCAAATAGTTTATTAAAAGAGGTCACGTAGTTTACAAAACGACTCGGTCACGTAGTTTACAAAACGAGGTCAAGTAGTGTATACAAAGGAGGTAAAGTGGTTAATGAAAGGAGGTCAACTTGTTTACAAAAGGAGGTAAAATAGTTTACAAAAAGAGGTCACGTAGTTTACAAAACGAGGTCACGTAGTTTACAAAACGAGGTCAAGTAGTGTATAAAAAGGAGGTAAGTGGTTAATAAAAGGAGGTCAACTTGTTTTACAAAAGGAGGTCAAATAGTTTTTAAAAAGAGGTCACGTAGTTTACAAAAACGAGGTCACGTAGTTTACAAAACGAGGTCAAGTAGTGTATAAAAAGGAGGTAAAGTGGTTAATGAAAGGAGGTCAACTTGTTTACAAAAGGAGGTAAAATAGTTTACAAATAGAGGTCACGTAGTTTACAAAACGAGGTCACGTAGTTTACAAAACGAGGTCAAGTAGTGTATAAAAAGGAGGTAAAGTGGTTAATAAAAGGAGGTCAACTTGTTTACAAAAGGAGGTCAAATAGTTTTAAAAATGAGGTCAAATAGTTTTAAAATGAGGTCACGTAGTTTACAAAACGAGGTCACGTAGTTTACAAAACGAGGTCAAGGAGTGTATAAAAAGGATGTCAAGTGTTTCACGAAAGGAGGGTCAAGTAGTTTACAAACGGAGGTCAACTAGTTTACTAAAGAAGGTCAACTAGTTTTACAAAGGAGGTGAACATCAAGGTGTATTGAAAAGGAGGTCAATTTGTTCACTAAAGGTGGTATAGGAGTAATCTAACAGATGTCAATTAAACAGTTAACAAATAAGGTCAAGTGGTTCACGAAAGGGGGTCACGAAGTGTATATAAAAGGGGAGCAATTGGTTTAAAGGGATATTTGAGTTTTGATATAGGGGGCGCTACACCAAATTATTTTGCGCAAGATAATGACAATCTGAGTGTCAAATTCAAAAGAGCATACGATTTTAATGACAGAATAAACTTTATTTGATCAAAATTGGTTCAGAAATGGCCCAAATATGCATAAACATAACCATTTGTAATAATTGTGGGGCCCCACAAGTATTCGAATAATTTTGAACCAGCCGTTAATTTTTTGTAATGCTTCCTCTTTTCAAAACATTGCAAAAAAAGTTATAAAATAGTTGTTGATTATCTCTCTACCTCATCACTATTTCAACAAACCATCAATTGCACAATATTTCATTCAAAATGGTTGAAACCGACGAGTGTTTAGAGAGCACCCTCTTCAGTTTTAATGGCTCTTTTTGAATGATACCAGCCTTTAAACTTGGTCATTTGTAATTTTGTATTCCTTTCGAGCATGGCGGAGTTATAACTATTAGTTTGTATCGCAATATGCAGGAGTTACTGAAATTCAGTTTGACACAAGCTGTACACTCTCTTTACCAGAACTCAACTATCCCTTTAAGTTTTAACGAAAGTGAGGTCAGGATGGAAAGGAGTTACTTAGCACTGTGTGCACCTACGAAATGCCCTAGCTGGAATACTCCCCATGGAGTCGACAATGTGCACTGTGTGTGCTGGATTTAGTGCAGTATTTATCCGATAACCAGGGTAATAATAGTGATGCGCCGCGAGCGTCGAAAGATAGAACGTGCGCTATATATATATATATACTATTATTATTATTATTATTATTATTTGTATTAATAATATTATTATTATTATTATTATTATTATTATTATTATTATTATCATGTTTACTACTATATACTACTACTACTACTACTACGACGACGACGACGACGACGACGACTACTACTACTACTACTACTACTACTACTACTACTACTACTACTACTACTACTACTACTATCACGAGGGTATCATTCCCCCCCCCCCTCCCCCATGTTTGGGGTTCAGAAAAATAAAATAACATTCAAATTATAAAGGGACATTACCCCCTTTCATTCATTATGTAAAAGTTAATACAACAGTCTTCTTTAAACTACATCTTGAGAGTGCTAAAGTGCCAATATCCAAAATCTTCCGGGGGCTGCGCCCCTTGGAACCCCTACTAAGGCCATCTGGCCAAGTCCCTTGTATACACACCTAATCGGGGTTTTCCCGCTATGCCCACTAAAAATGAGCTAACATTCAACACACTATTTGATACGTAACGGTTTTATGTATTTACATAATTAAAATAAACGAAAGAGCAAACACACAGTGTTTTTTTTTTTTTAGTATGGACAGTGGTGATGTATAGGAAATGCCAGCTGGATGAAAGAGAGATAACGATAAACATGCCAGATTAGTGTACTGTATAACACCATTGTTATTATTAACCAAACAGATTTGGGGTGTCCGGCACAGACAAACAGGCAATTCATACTTACGTCTTGCACTGGCTCAGCACTGGATAAATCCACTGCCGAGCCAGTGCTGCTAGACGAAAAAGCCGACCATTCATACTTGGCATCAACAGTGGATAACTGACGCGCAAGTATGAATACAAACAGTGGATTGGAAATGTCTAAGACATGACTGGGCATGCGCACTAGTACACTTCTATTGTGACGTAACGATGACTTGCAAATTCTGAACGCGTAATACCGTAATGCGCATGCGCAACCTTGTGCTAGACGAGTGTCTAGCATCAACAGTGGATCAACAGTGGATCAAAGTTATGCCAGGCTGAGCACAGACATGATGCTAGACATTCCATTCATATCTGCGTCTAGCAGTGGATTTATCCAGTGCTGAGCCAGTGCTAGACGTAAGTATGAATTGGCTGTAGGATACATAGCAAATAGCTCATTCTGCGTTTAAAAGTGAGAATTTGGTCAAAGACTATAGAATACAAGACAGCTCACTGGCGGTCGCGCAGCGATGTCCCTTCAAACAAAATGAAGATTAAAATCGAGCTTAAGAGAAAGTTGGGTACACCCAGAGGTTTGGGTACAATACTCAATCTTGTTCATTTTAATTAATGAAAAAACATTTCAAAATTATAGTCGATAGCTTTTTTTAGAACAAATGTTCCCTTTGTTAGTATTAATTTAAACAAAAGTAAGGATCAGAACGTACTTACTTAAACTCGGCAAATTCAGGCTAGTATGACGATTGAACATCAGCTTATCTCCAAGTTGAGTAGTCTACACCTGGGGGACACATTGTTTTACTTATTTAATTTTGTCTTTGTTTAGTTAAACATAATTCGATAGCGTTTTTACATTTAAAACTATATAGCTGTGAGAAATATATTTTTGAAATTTAAAGATCTTACTGTGTACAGAAAAAATGGCAATGGCTACTCGCGTATTTTAATGTTAACGCGCGCTCAGTCCGCGCACTGTCTTTATTTAATTCTTTATTATTGTACGCGCATCCCAAGTGCGCAAAACAAATTTCACGCGCGATATGCAAATGTAGGGTCATGTAGTTATTTTTAGTCAGGCCATGTAAACATTGTTATTGTGACGTCATAATGAATAGCCTGCGTATCAAAGTGCGTGTTAATGTTGTACATCGCGCTCTGCCCGTTCACTTTGTACAGTATAATTGTACAGTGGTCGGTCTTTCCATTAAGCGTCTTTGATTTGGTGCGATCAACCCCACTAATAATTGCATCATGGGAGCTTATTAGTCTATACTTTCAGGCTCATTTTATATGTTATCAACTGGACTAATCTGTCAGAGAAGTATTCCCAGCGAAGAAAAGGGAGCATTGAAGCAGTATAAATTGCATACAATGGTAACGTATAGGAAATGGAGAATGGATGAAAGAGAGATAAGAAGAAACACGGCAGATAAGTATATATACACAGTCGTTATAATTAACCAGAGATGTGGTAGCTAGTCCTTCCACCTCTCTGAATTTACCAAGCAGATTGTGGGTCTCCGACATAGCAAGTTGGTCCATTCTGCGATTAAAAGTGAGTTTTGGGGCGATGGACTATTTATGGCATTATTGGACCTGTTTGGACAATATTTTCAGGCTCATTCATATTTTGGCAACTGAAATAATCTGTATATTAAAAATGACAATTCAACACTAATCAGAGAGGGTACATTTTATAAATTTACTTTGCGCAAACTAGCTTATTGTTGTATACATTAAATATAAGCCTCGTTGTGTACTTGTATTTTAGAAATAATTTTGTTTGAATATATTGTAATGTATGTATTACTGAGAATACAATATCATTATTCAAATTTTAAATCATAATTAATAATGTTTACACTTAATTGTCTATAATTGCATGAAGTTGAAATCCTATCATAAATATATCCATTACCAGGTCACCGCTGCAACCAGCAGTTGTGTCAGTCGATACATACTAATTAGACAAATAAATCATACAATAACATGTTAACATGCTACATTGCTATTAAAATATAATAAGGACATTTGACTATTGATACTACTAGAATAGACATTGATTGAGCAAAGAAAACAGGCACATATACTTATAATGTTTTACAGAATCTACAGTATTTCCAGTGGTAATGAAAACAGCAAACAAACAGTGTTTAGCAAGCACATAATACAGGGACCGCGGAACCGGAGGGAGGGGGCGGGGGTGAGGGCTGCAGCACCCCCCCCCCCCCCTCTCCCCCCCCCCCCCACACACACTTTTGTTTGGCTTCAAATTACATAAGCATACAATAACAATTATATATACTCATGTTGGTGTGAGATGGGGTGCGAGATGGGATGCGCCCCATTTGTGTGGTCAGCCCGCCCCCCCCCCCCCCCCCCCCCACTTTCAAAACCTTTCCACAGCCCCTGTTACAGAGGTTAATTGAAAAGTTGGGGGAAAGGAAGAGAGACAGAAGAGAGGGGACAAGAGAAACATAATTCATGTTTCTAATTTTATAAAATAGACGTACCAATTCCATTTGCCTAGTAGATATTAGGTCTCTGACAAAAACTAGGACAACATAGCAAAAGGTTCATTCTGCGTTTAAAAGTGAAATTCTGGTGCGATGGGCCCCACTTCTTTAGGAGTTCTTGGAGCTTACTAGACTTTACATTCAGACTCACTCTATATTTTGTAAAAGAGAAAAGATAAGAGAGATCTTTGTTTTGGTGTAACGTGGTCAGACTGATTGTGGGGGCACGGATTGTTGGAAATTACGTTACAGAAGTTGTTTGGGGTGGAGCACGTGACGTGCCCCAATTATAGTGAATTCAAACATACTGGAGACTAAAACACGAGAAAGAGAGAGAGATTGAGGCTTAAGTGGAACAAGGCAATGACAGGGAAGTACAACGCTCAAACAGTACAGCACAGTTGGTCACATGCATAACTTTACGATATGTATATATTTGAGGCCTAGTTGTAAGACTATGTATCATGCTTCCCCATGCAGTCAGCGACCATCTCTTGGTGTAGGGCTTCAATCTTCTGGGGTACTGTTTAAACGAAGTGTTTTCGTCATGTATTTAACTTCGCAGATCACCGAGGCAACGTATAGTTGTGAATCCATCACCCGAATAAGGAGATTTGGTTATTTGCTTTATATCCCTCAAATCATTTTGATCACCAACGACCTATAACTAACACAAAGTGCTCAAAAGTTCGGGATATTAGGCAATTGATTAAGTTTTTTATTTCAATTTTGTCAATCCTGCACATGAACAAGATTTATGATTAAAAGGCTAAGACGCTTATACCATTGTCTATTAAGCGTAGTCGCGCGTAAACTTTGCGCACCAGCGCGCTACCTTTCTGCGCACAAAAGCGCGCACGCGTACTTGCGCGCCCACAAGCGTTCGCATTGGCTGCCGCTGCGTTCTGGGTTGTCATGGGAACAAAACAACTCGGTTGTAAACGTTCGCTGATTCCCAATTTAGAGGTTGTTAACAACGTGCCCTATGAGATCACATGCGTAGCAGCAATAAAGAACTGTACAAAAGAACTGTACAAAAGTACTATATGTGACCTCACACCACAAAACGACCATTATGTCGCTGAGATAGTTTCTCTGTAATTAGCAGAAATAGTCAAATTTGGTTTAAAATATGAAATTCAGGATTTTTGTATTTCTTGAATGAAGGTATCTTAATCTGCCTTCTGTGAAATGTTAATTGTCAGAAATCATGTTAAAATTAGTTTTCTCATCGAATACAAATCAACAGATATGCAGCGCTTGAATGGACGCCAATATTTGAAGTGGGCCGTTTCTCCTTTGTTTTAAAACTGCTTCAGCCATTTTCCAAATCTTTGGCGCTAATTTTCAGAGGGTTCGCCTTGTCTGAATATGACAAGTTATATACCATTTTAAAGGTAATGAATTCTACTGTAATGTCATGTGAAAATCAGCATAATAATTTTCCCCGACTTATTGGTCGTTTTGTGGTGTAAGGTCACATATGAGGTTGGGATTTGAAGGGAGAAATTATACTTTAACACGTGACGGCGCGCCGCGGCGTTTCGACCAATCACATGGCTAGAACATTCTCATGAGGGATATAATACAGTATAATTTCTCCCATCAAATCCCAACCTCATAGTACTTTTGTACAGTACCTTTTTTTGTCGAGGACAACGAACTTTTTGGCCCTGCCTAAGGTGTTATCGTAAATTGCTGATACGCATGTAGTCTCCTAGGGCACGTTGTTAACAACCTCTAAATTAGGAATCAGCGAACGTTTACAACCGACTTCTTTTGTTCCCATGACAACCCAGAACGCAGCATCAGCCAATGCGAACGCTTGTGGCCGCGCAAGTACGCGTGTGCGCGTTAGTGCGCAGAAAGTTATCGCGCTGGTGCGAAAAGTTTACGCGCCGTTACGCTGAAAAAGATAATGGTATATTAAGCGTTTTAGCCTTTTAATCATAAATCGTGTTTATGTGCAGGATTGACAAAATGAAAATAAAAGACTCGATCAATTGCTCAATATTCCAAACTTTTGAGTCCTTTGTGTTAGTTATAGGTCGCTTGTGATCGAAATAATATGAGGGATATAAACCAAATAACCAAATCTCCTTATTCGGGTGATGGATGCCAAACTATACGTTGCCTTGGTGATCTGCGAAGGTAACTATCATGCCTCGGCTACGCCTCGGCATGACAGTACCTTCGCAGATCACCTCGGCACGTATAGTTTTGCATCACCCTCCAGTCGATGGTCCGTTGACCCAGGGTAATAATCGTGTAAAACGCTATGATCCCCACCGTAATAGCGCTATACCGTATAAAATAACCGTTATTATTTTATGATAACATTGTACGTACTGAGCATACTGATAAATTTACCAATTGAGTCCTTTGGTCGAATCAATAATCACAATTATAACAATTTATGTAGACAATAGACAGTCAAGTGGACATTCAGATGTCTTGCCAAGCTGAATTTCCCGTCTTTCCATTCTAGATGTTCAGTAGATATTGTGGAATTATGCCATTCATGTAATATTATCTATATGACTGGGTCAAGGGGATTTATGAAATTTGATTTGGCGCTAGGGCGGCAGTTACTTGAAATAATTGTGTATAATCTATTGCTGTATTTTGTATATATACGTCGTGATTATTATAGTGTCATGCTAGAAATGTTTTAGTTTATGAATTTATGATGGCCCGGGCCCCCCCCCCCCCCCGTTTTCTCAGGTGGTAGCTCTTAATAAACACATAATTCATGTAAATAATTTAAGTGTTATAAGTAGAATCATACTTTATTTGACTTAATATGTTAATAATAGATAACGATAATAAGTGCGTGATGTAATTGTACTTTTGTTTCAATTTATTGTTGAAATTTCGGACATGCTTTTCGAAATTAAAACCATGGAATACCGCAAATGTGGTTGTTTGTTGTAGTTTATTCGTTGTCTGGATTAGAGTAATGGCATTTCTTTATATCAATGCTTACAGGGTTTACAGTTGGTCAATATTATATTGTAATGTATAAATCCAGACTGAGAATCTTGCTGACTTGTGCTGACTATTCATACTTGTATATTTATACGAGTAAAGAGTTAATCCGTTTTATCTGTATGTTATACTTCTTTGAGTGATCCACTTCAGTGTACACATTCAGTGAACACTTTAATGATATTCTAAGCTATGTATGCATTTCCTTGTATTAACATGCTTTGCCCAAAATATCACGTAACAAACAGCAACTACCTGAGTGATGTATTATATAGTAATGATAATTTAACATTAATCTTTGTTATATCCCTCATGAGATCGTTTTACCATTGTATTTGACAAATGATAGTTTTGGACAACACGCGCAATCCCCGCGCAAACATGTGACCGGGCTGTTAGCAAAAAATTAACACTAAAAGTTCGTTACGCGTTCGTTCCATAGATCATGTGTTTAAGCAAAATGCACACGCGATCAAATTTGTGCAGTACTCTATGGCGCACACGTTCTAGTCACGTGATTGACATTGCTGGTAAAAAACTAACACCCTGGGAAGAAGAACGCCAAGACAGCCAATAAGCACATCTGTGGGAGCGCTAGCACGCATTCATCGCGTATGTGCGCAGTTGCTGCGCACTCAGTTTTGCGTCTTTGTGATTGTGTGCGCAAAATAACAATGACTTTAAGCGTATTAGATGCGCCGTGGTTCTGGAGGCTCATACTGGCTTCTTTAATGTCGATTGATTTTTATATCAAAATTTACAAGCGATTTTATGAAATATTCAGAGATTATCACTTATTTTGCTATAAGCTGAACACAATCACTGATATTGATGAGTGATATAAAACAACTAACGAATGTGCTTGATTGTGATAGGCAATCTATTACCTCGGTGGGCTCAAAATGACTATTACCCTCAGCTACGCTTCGGGTAATAATCATTTTGAGCCCACCTCGGTAATAGATTTGACTATCACAAGAAGCCCATTCGTTAGTTGTATAATAGCGTTGCTTCTTGTACATCACTACAAACCACTTTCGGTTTCATTCTGCATTGTATTGGCAACTGATAGGCACTTGAAACATAACTAAAGGTATAATGAATACCAACAAGAATCATATATTCATTGCAAACACTTCCTTGTAGCATCAGGACAAACTATGTAAAATTAAAACTAATTAGGTAAATATATACATATATTTTCATCACACTACATTCAATTGAAGGGATAGTTGAGTTTGGTATAGAGAGTGCAGTTTTGGTCAAAGTGAATTTTTAGTAACTACAGCCTGCACCATTGCAGTACAAACTAATAGTTATAACTCCGTCATGCTCGAAAAGTGTAAAACATTACAAACGACTAAGTAATATATAGGCTGTTATAATTCAAAAAGAGCCGTTAAACTTCAAGGGGGCGCCCCTCAGTTATTACAAATGGTTGTGTTTATGGATATTTTAGCCATTTCTGAACCGATTTGGATCAAATAAAGTTTATTCTGTCAATAAAATGGTATGCTCTTTCGAATATGACACTCAGTTTTTCATTATCTCACACAAATATTTTGTGTAGCGCCATCTATACCACAACTCAACTATCCCTTAAAATACAAATGGTTATATTCATGGATATTTTAACCGTCTCTGAACCGATTTTGATCAAATAAAGTTTATTATGTCATTCAAATTTGACACTCATGTTTTCATTTCCTCACAAAAAAAATATTTCGTTCTGCGCCCTCTATACCCAAACTCAACTAACCCTTTACAAGTAGTATATCGCTTTTGCAGGCATCATCACGTTAAAATTGATTAAACTACCGATGTTTTTTCGCTTAGTAAGTAAGAATATCCATATTATACAAATGTGTCAGTGTGACTTAAAAATGTGCACTTTGTACTGAAATGTGTGGTTATTTGGGTGTGGTTTGATATGTAATATAATGTATGCATTATGGTTGTCAGCGTTTGTGGTTATTTGGTTATCCCGTTCACTTCAGGATTCGGAAATTCCCATACACTTTGAATTCAGCCTACCACAAGCATGACAAGTGCTGCGCTCCATAAAACCATCATAAACACATCATAATTAACGTTGATAAACCTTTAAATAATAATAATTTGTTACACATTTTATACAAAGCGCTTAAAAAAACAAAAACAACCCCAAAAATAGTTTACTAGTACAAAACTACACAGTTATAATTTATAATGCTTCCTCTGGGAAATATAACATCAATTACAATACAATTAATTTAACAAAGGCGTTGTTCACAGCCAACCCAGTTTCCGTATACAAGGGATTAACACATGCACATTTAATTATATTCTAATTGATTTTATATTTCCCAGAGAAAGCATCATCAATTCTCAAAAAGGTTTACAATTTTGTACATGGATCAAATGCCAATGATGGTTTTATGGAGCGCAGAATGTTTATCTTTCAATTACAAAATAAGAAATGTGATACAATTAAACATTTCGTTGTAAATTAGAATATTGACTAAGTTATAAATCATCCGTGTATTATATTGTCAACGTCAATCATAGGGGCAATCATTGTTAACCTTGTGAATAATATAGCCAACAAAATCAAATATATCGAGTCAAGTAATCTAACCCTTGCAACACCTGGCCGCACTGACTGAGATAATTAAGCAGAAGTGAAGAGTTTATTTTACACTGATCATGCGCATCGACATGTTTGTGTCCTCTGCATTCGTAAGGAGCTAAGCCACTCACATTGTAAATCGAAATAACCCCAAACAAATGCAGTGTATCATTAACAAAAAATGGAAAGTCTTCATATATATGCAACGGCTACATTTGTAAATTTAATGTTATCAATTGTTCTGTTTTAATCTGACAGAGATAAGAGGCCGGTATAACGGTTAAAAGAGGTTACAAAGCAAACATAAATTATATTGTTATGGTACGAACAAAAAATCAAAATGTGTTTGAGTTGTTTTGTTATTTGAATGTATTTCCATTATGATTTGCTTTTCCAGAACAAGTAAATATTCATAAATAAAGTACAATATGAATACACAGAAGTATAATATACAATAATCTTGCATTATCAATCACTAACAAGTTATGTGACAAGACGCGAAATACAGGTGAACCAACAGAAAAGCAATCATTTTTATTCAACAATTGTTTTTGAACAGGCAGGATATATAATTATGATTTTGATTTTCCACAAAATTAATTTAGCTATCTGATTGGCTTATTCAACTACAGTTGGAGAGGTAACGGCCTTCTGCACCCGTATTGGTGTCTCAGAACGGTCTGTAGTTTAAAATTCCTAGACGCAAGCACATTTCAAGGTGAACATAATTGACTTTTTTGTTACGTTATTCAACAATAACAATAAAACAATCGAACATCACCCGTTAATCTCTCTCAGAATGATACGAAATCAATAATCATATGAACTGTGAATTATTAAAAAGTGGTTCATTCGTTCGTTCGTGTCTCCTTAATGAGATCAAGATACAAGATACAATCCCTAAATTAAGTTCTTCAATCTCTCGATAGCTGCGATGGCCATCTCATTAACGAGGGACAGGTCTTCATCTGTGCAACCCCGTCCTGCCGCACTGCATGATGTTGTCCATCGTCCGAGTCTCTCGGCAGTCGCATTTAGTGTCTCCTTCAGGGTCAAAGCCCCATATCGCTATGTTGACATTACACCGCCCCATTCTCGTCCGCATTTGGTTCAGGCATTGCCACTTTTGCCACTTCAGGTTTATTAATGGTATGAACACCCTTCTTTCATGAAACATCGCCTTTTTCTTAGTTTTGTAAAATATCAGTGCACCAGCTCGTTTCTGTGTATACAGCTCCGAAGCATGCGTATTTTGTTTAATTTGTTTAATTTTGTGTTGTTACTGAAAAGCCTTTTGTATGCTTTGACTGCAAGGAAGTGTCTAATGACTTGAATCGTTGAGAATTAGTTTAATCATGCATGCTTCATTCGTTAATTTGTTCACTCACTAATTCATGATCATTCGTAAATGTATTTATTCACTAACTCATTTAACTCATTTTATTCATTCACTTATTCATTCGTTCATTCTTAATATTTGTATCCTTAATTCTTTCCTCTCTTCTTTCATTCCCACATTTAACAGGTATTTATTCATTCATTAATGTACTCATTCATTAGCTCACTCATTGCTCTATATTCATCCTATAATCGAAAGTTATCTACGCCACCATCGGCCATAACAAAGTGAAACGCATATGATTATTTAGAGATCATGTTTAATATGGTAAAGCAACCTCATTATCAAATAAACCCTTTCACGAATCATACTATTTACAGACAACTTGATTTAACCTGAAATTCCCAAAGTTAGGATGAAGCTCAGCGAACCCACGAATCATACCAGACAAACAAGACCTGCTACCAGAGAAATTAGATAATCCACCGATCTTTACATATATTTCGATTAAATTTGCTTATCATACTGGAAATAAAAAAGCTCGTCCAGCAAATTCGAATTTAAATGTATGTTCGGGACCAGTCCGCAACAGTTTCCGCTACAATTTGTTCATTATGGCAATTCTTTGAACTCATTTATTCGCATTCAAAATTATGCCATAATTGTACACATGTTTGTTAAATGAATTTCTTTTTACCATTGCTATGTTCATTAGAGTTGATTAATTTCAATTTGTTATACATTGTACATTATTTCGTACTTTTGTGCAGAAGTAAATACAATTCAAATTATATCAACAGGTTAACATTGCAGTTTTCATTTAAATCGATGAATTCGTGTATGTTATACATTGTATCATATTTTGTATTTTTGTCCAAAGGTAAATACAATTCAAATCAATTCAATGATTCCTTCATGTAAATTTGTAACATGTCTAATTGCATGACTATTAAAGGGGACCACCAGGCAAAGAACAACACATTATGATATGTTTTGGTACCGTTTTGTGATATCAAATAGATACCCAACATTTTGCAAAGGGTTGTGTAATTCATAAACAAAGCAATTAATTTCCACCACTTACGGAACCACTGCTATTACCTGGTTCCATACGGGCCAACCATTTGCGAGTGCGCCAATGTTATTCACGCGCACCTTTGTAGACAATAGATTCCCGGGCGATTCGTTCGCTCTGCATGCACATCGCAATTCACCGCACACATCGCAGTCTCGCAATTCAGACCGCATGAACGCATGCTTGAGAATGGTGATGCGTTTCCATTTTTTTTTCTTTTTTCTGGAAACATATTTTTGTGAACTTGTTGATGGAATGGAATACTACAGATGTTACCTTTCTTTAATAAGAATATTTTTGTTTGGGTGGTGGTACCCTTTAAGATTGTGACCAATACCATAAACCAACTTTAGCTTCCCCATCCACCTTACATGCAAAAAAAAAAATAAGAAGAAACATACAGATTAAAGGGATCGTATAATTTGCTTTAACATGGGTAAAAACTGACGGAGAGAAATGTTCCGTGATCTGTTATGTCATTTGAGTGATGTGAGATGTGATATTTGCCAGCTCATTGCTCTTACAATACAGTCACGAATAACGTACGATAACAAAATAGAAATTTAGAAAGACAACAGCTTTATGTCTCATGTACGCCAACATATGTAATATTTATAAGAATTTCTAGTAAGTTGGACCAAATACTAAATCCCTTTAACCGAAAACAAGACAAACAATTAATGAAAAACGTCAGTACTTTACAAAATACATACATTATAAGCATTTATGTAACACCAAAACCAAAACAACATTAGCAAGTTTGATATTTTTACCTGTACATATTATCATGATAATAGCAAGCAGATTGTCATACATAACAATTGTCTAAACAATTCAATTATACTACTTCTATTAGTCTATTACTGTCATCTTTCATTTTGATTATATATGAAGTACGTGTTATAGACATCATGGAGATAATGTAATGTACACGTTATAAAGACTTGCATCGATGCGAACTATATGTGTAAACACAAACGCAAACATACAAGTTTATACAATAACACAGTAATGTAAAGTAATGAAGAAAAAGAATAAGAATACAATAATATTAGGTGAAATTAAAACAAATGCTCCATTGGCTTGCATCGTATATTAGATATTATTTCAGACCAGTATTTATGTCATCCTTTTTATTGTTTTCATGTATAATTGCTTAGTGTTGCTATGCATCATTTGATTGTACAACAATACGGAACCAGAACGAAAGAGACTTTATCATGCCCTTTTACCTTTTTATATAATGGAGATAGGATATCTTGCATTGTCTACATTATAAATCAGTACGGATCCACAACTTAATGGACATCATGCGGCGACATTGTTTAATGTATGTACTTGTTTGCAATTTTGATTTACATACATCACAATTAATTATTGTTCAGTATTGAACATTAACCATTCAGACATCACACGATCTCCTCTCCATATAATGTCCGTCTTCATGAATTGCTGCAGTGTTGCTATGAAAACATCAAATTTGATGCTAAAATATTAAATAGGACACATGAACAATATGACATCTTTTTCACTTTTGAATACAATTATGAAGTGTTATTTACATCTCTTAAATATACCACATTTCGGAATAAGAACCGGGACACATTATGATGTCATTGTTAACTTGACATGAATCGGTGTACAATATTGTTGGTTTACATATATCAGAATTAGATATTAATTCTAAATTTAGGACAATATTGACGCATGATGCAATAGTCAACTTTTCATAAATCGATGCATTGTTGTTATTTATCCATCATAATTGTGAACCTAAAAAAAGTATAAATTTTCCTGACCTTTTCCTATATGTACATTATCATTACATATTATTACATTATAATGTTCATATAAATGTTTACTTGTAAAAAAAAAAATGCAATGGCACTGTCGATGTTGCCTCAGATCTATTCAACTGTACAAGGATACTGAAGCACAGGAAATGACGTCATGCATTGTCATAAGATGTAATTTTCAAAGCTCATTTAAAAGAGCATTCGATCGTGTTTCACAGTTGACATTAAGTAAATGGTGAAACAAGAAATGGTTATTTATATAAATGAGAATTATCGTATTGGACATCCCTGGGTGACGTTGTGAATATATGTTAACACGCAGAGTCAGATCTTAAGACAAATTATGTACAACCATTATGTCTTTAATAATCGCAGAATAGGAGGGGGGAGGCCTAGGCCGACTCTCATATTACGAGAGCAGTATTCAATTTGCACGATCCGTTCTACTATCTTCTTGCTTTATCCTTTCATTTGGGAATAACAAGTCGTTTGTTTTTAATTAACATTAGTAAGAATATTGTAGCTACTTCATGTATAGTTACTTATTGTGTACTTTCTCGCCGATTTTAAATAAAGTACTTGCTAATAGAAAAACAATGAAAAAGGCACGTATAGGGCGTATATCTCCAGTTATCTCGATATAACATAGAGTGGTACAATATCAATGTCGATCATCGCTATATATACAAAATACATATGTACATCGTTTACATATGTGCCTCGCCATCCGCAGGGGAGCCAAAAGTCGCAAGATGTCGAACCTCAGAAATCACGATTGATTTGAAATTGCATGAAAAAGTGAAAAAAAAATATTATTGCCTCATGCATTTCCCTGATATCTGTCCTACCGGTACGCAAAATATCCAGTAAAAATATCCAGTGGAAAGGTAAAAATTAAGCAGAGTTTTGAAGCATGTTTTTTGCCAGGTTTGAAAAAGTTTGCGTTCCAAAATTATTTGCCACTAAAAGCGATCGATATTAAGCTCCGCCTCTTAACAACCCCTTTGTGCTAAGTTGGAATCTCGGTAGGTGTCAAGAGCGGCCAGCGCACATCGAGATTCTTTAATCCCTATTGACTGTGCACGGAGATTAGTAATCCAAATGGCCTCCATTGTATAGTGGCCCTATTGAGTTTGACAAAGTATGTTTATGACAATACGACCCAAGTCCTATCCAATTAACTGCACACCACCCACCCCCCCCCCCCCCCCCCCCCCCCTCCAACCTCATACACAATGTACATCACTGGTTGAGTGTGAGTATTATATAGATTAAAGAATTGGGCCTGTAACATAACATTCATTAATCGTATGTAGAATTAATTTTTCGTACTAAATATTTAAGTAGTTCATAATAATTTTTATAATAAGGCATACCCCCCCCCCCTTCCCCCCCACACCACAAAAAAACAAAAAAAACGCTATTTAGAGCTTGTTTTAAGTTGGCTAAAGCACAATCCCACTATTTTATATACCCTCATTTTGAAGTTGACCGAGGCTCGCCTCCGTTACTTAGACACCTGTTTCAAAATTTTCTAAGGGACATCCCCGGGCCATCCCCGCCAAAAGAACGAAAACAAACCCTGTCCCAACGGATCCCCCCCCCCCCCCCCCCTTTGGTACCTGGGGCCTCCCCCTCCAAAATGTCTAGCTTCGATACCCCGTTTTACCTTTTCACGTATCAACATACTGTTCTTTTGTAAAAGTTTTTACATTACGCACCAGACGCAAGTTTGCATTCCTAAAATCAAACTGCCAGTCAATACCGATTAATCGAACAATAAACAGACTCCAGAGCGGAGCCCCTTTTGTTACCTGAAAGTGCTCGTTATTGTATCATGTGCTCGATGTGTACAGTTTATCGTTCCAAACTCACTTAAATTGTAATTAAATCTGTTCATATCCTCTACAATGCATGGATAAAATTCAACAGTTTCTGGAGGGAAGGTGTATATCATACATATTTACTGATATGCAAGTTTTCAAGAAAATTGAATAAAGGTTGCTACGACATTCTATACATGCAATCGGTTCATTTATGGCCTGCTTAAAACGCTAATTTCACTTTCGAAATGGATGTAAAGTTTCTTGAGCTATTTTCTCGGCATCTTATTTCCCAGACCGTTCAATATTTGCCTTAGAAAAGCGTCAATAACTCCGCGTTGCAGAATCATTATGAGTCAAACTTTATATCATACTAAAGCTTAGATATTGCTGAATCGAACTAAATACAAATCCAGAAAATCAACTTTGTCGACTTTTGGTTCTTCTACGTAGGACGGGTCACATATTATATAGATCTTGGCTCCCCCCCCCCCCCCCCCCCTCCCCCCTTATATTTCTTCACAGTATCAGAGCGTTGTCGTATAGACCAATCGGTTTGAACTCTACGTCTGCCATAACTGGAGGGCTTCCAGCATGTCTAGCATGCTGAACAAATGTCACTGATTGTTTAGGAGACAATAATACACCCTGACATGTTGCGAAACGATTAGCACCTGTTCAAACTATATTTTGTTGTACTCTTGGAAGCACCCCCCCCCCCCCCCAGTATGGCCCTATATTTTACACTGGATGTGTCTATACAGGGTGGCCCAGGAAGAACGCAACACCTACGATCGTTAATGTCAACAACATCATCGACCAAATGTCATTGGTTTTTGTTTCATTGGGTAGAACATTCTTTTTCCAAACAAAATTACACAATGATCATTCATTTTGGGTAAGGCGTTTGGATCGTAGGGCCATTTTTCTGAGACAATGTCGTTTCCCAAATTTGCTACTTGTTCGTCTCCAGCGATCCTCGGAACACTGAGACATTTTCGCCCCACGGTCTGCCGTAGAATTAGCTGTACAGAAGAACCGCATGACTGCTCTCCCTTCGATAAGGAAGACAATGTGAGCCATACCGTACGGGGTAATCGATTACGCAACATCGCGCTGTTCAACAGTGGTATGGAGGGGGGGGGGGGGGGGGGGTAGGGGGAGAAGGTGGTTTATTGTCATTAACGGTGCTTGGTGGGGAAAAGGCATTGTCTTCCTTATCAATCTTTACCTTTGATCTGAACACAATCAAATAAAAACGCCCCCTCTCAGCAGCAAGTGGGCAATGTGTAGTTGATGCCGGATGTAAAACCGAGAAACATGATTGAAAATCTAGACTATGCTACACCGAGTACTCTATTTGAATAGCTTATTTCCAAAAGGCGCTAAATCCACTTTTCATACAAATTATTAAAATATATCAGCGCATTAATTAAATACGTAGCTATCTAGAAATTACACAAATTACACGCGGATCAAAAATCAAAATATGGAGCGTTTAGTTTTTATATTTCCTTAGTCATGTATACAGAATTGGACAAAAAAACCTGATTTTCTCCGATAAACAAAACGGAGATTCAGCGCCTTTTGGAATAAGGCTCTTCATTTTTAAACCATTACAGAAGTTTGGACTTCATTGGGTAGGCTTTCGTAAAACTTATTTTACTCATGTAACACGAGGTATCTGATTAAGTGGTGACATCATAAGTTTTATAAGATTTTATAAGTTTCATAAAATGTAGCGCCTTTTGGAATTAAGCTCTTCATTTTTAAACCATTACAGAAGTTTCGACTTCATTGGGTAGGCTTTTGTATTACATACTTTACTTACAGTATGTAGCAAGAGTATCCGATTAAAGTGGACTTCCACACGATTTCAAGCTTCTAATGATTGAAAGACAGATATTCTAGGTCAATAAACACAATTTTGTGTGAAAAAAGTATGATTGTGGGTTCTTATAATTATAATGACACAAATCGCGAGCGAGCTTGTTCTATCCCACAATGCACCAATTTGTGACGTGCGCCCCTCACTATGCGCCTATCTATGTTTTTACACTGCAGCGAATGTGTTCTTTTGATCTGACCAATACAATGCTGTATCATGAATAGTTTAGTCCACGATGCGCCACTCAACCGTGCCTTTGAGCATTACTGCATTGACTGAACAGTTTGAAAATACTTGCCTGCCCAAATTGTAACACGTTTGGCTTTCATTGGAATTTGAATAGACACAAAGTCCCGTAAACGTGGTTATTGAATTTCCTGGCTCTGCGTGGCCGCCTATTATAAATGACACGTGCAGTGATCACAATGCAGTGGCACCGGATTCAAGCCTACTCAATTGAGCAAAGTGAGGGTGCTACGAAGGGTCTCATGATTGTGTGCAGTAAATTTAATTATTTCCTCAGAGTTAATGAAATTAGAAAAATATCTTAGAAATCAACCAAAGAGAGTCAAATCCTGAAAATATTCAAGCACATCCATAGATTTATTTCCAATATACTGTACTTTTTAAAAACTCGTCCGGAATTCTCCTTTAAGCGATGACATCATAGGTTGTATGGAAAAATGCTACCCATTTGGCAGGTGTACATATTATCCCAGTAACTCAGACCCCGGGGGGGGGGGGGGGGCACTCCCAACATGACTGGCTACACACCCGCGTCCAAAAAAAGGTGTCGACATGGTATTATTTTCAGCTATCGGCGTCGTCGATGTTTTCCTTTAAAAAGAGGTGGTTTTCAGCACTCATCGAACAAAATCACAAAAAGGGTACATTTTCGGGTGCATTTTGCGCCAAGGTAAGGTTTACAAGTAATTACGCCATTTAGAAGTGTAAACTTACGATGGTGCAATATGTCACTAAAACTACATTCCAGAGGTTGGTGGACGCGGGTGGGTAGCACTTTTGTATGAGAGTGACCCACCGGGTTCAGACTACGCAGTAGTCATGTTACTTCGTTTTCAGTTTGCGAGTGCGTTTTGGTACATTCTCTTCCTCATCACTGTCATCATGAGGTCGTCGTCTTCCTGAATTGATAATAAAGAAGATAAAACAAAGACGAACATAATTTAATGTCTAAAGAAATGCAAGTTCACTCGACTCGACAATAATCATACCAACATTGTTTTGATTTGAATAAATTTATTTTAATGGACAGCTAATTAAAAAAGTAGTTCTTTACCCGACATTAACTCTTTCATATAATATGCAGCATTGTCAAAACCATATGAAACATTACATTTGTTTAAATTTCCTTTTTATGTTGATATAAAGGCCATAACTTTGAACTTTTAAAATAATATCAAACATTCCCCAAATAAGATTTTCATATTATTGATTAATAGAATGGTGAAGAAATGACAGAACAGTTAAATCGATCACATTTCATGAATATTCAACTCTATGCAATTCGTATCTAGACAGATTGCCGGTTCAATTGGATCTCTATGGTCATGGATGCATGGGAGGGGCATAATCGTGTTAACCCCTAGCTCTCTCGTGATGTTTAATTTCCCAAATTTTAATTTTGTTCGCGTCGTTAATTTTAGGCGTGTCTGCACACCTCTGGTAGACGCTTTCTATATAATTGCTCGGGGAAGCTTACCCAATGCAGTGGAGGATCTGTCTGTGCCCTGACCACCGGTAGAGACAGGGTGAGTCGAAGGGGATCCCCCTTGTAGAGTTTGACCTATCATAGCCTGGACGCTCATCGATGACATCTCTGACGACTTGTGATAGTGGTGATGGTGGTGGACACTTGCCATGTATCCGAACTGTTGACTAATTTGCCGTGACGTACTGGGTGCCTCTAGTGTAATGATGGAGTAAAATTCAGTTTAACTACATATATATGTGTATAACTTATGATCTTTCATAACCAAACACAATTCCAAACCCGTGTTCTTTACTACAGCCTTGGAAATTTGTTTATTAGACCCAGCACTTTTTGCTCAATATTTCAGATGGTTTACACTATTTTGTCACTTAAATTACATTGTAAAGATACAAATGTTCATCAAATATCAAACGGGCTATAATCAATGGGATTCAGGGCCGGATCTAGCTTTCTGCTAAGGGGGGGGGGGGGGGGGGGGTCGACCCAATAACGATGCGGAGCATCGTCCATGAGCCGCGAATTTGTTTTGCTATTTTGAACCCCCGTAAGTGATTTTTTTTATCACTTTTTTTTTCACTTTTTTCACTGATACATTTTCACTTGGCAGCCCCAGGGGGGGGGGGGTTAAACCTCCTAAACACCCTCCACCTCCTAAACACCCTCCCCCCCCCCCCCCCCCTCCCCTAGATCCGACACTGGTATTCGGAATTCCTCCAACATATTTCATGTCTTGAATTTGAGGAAAACATGAATTGTATGAATAATTGTGTAGTTTTTTATACACGTTTTTGATGCATAGTGAACTTTGTAAGATTTTTGTTTTTTTAGGGGAAGGGGGGGGGGGGGGTAGTAGTTCTTGTTTCAAAGAAATGTATGTCCATTCTTTGTGGTGCTTGTTTATGAGTTAATTACTTTGTGATTAGAGTTGCCAAGTGGCAGTCAATTGCTCTTATCAAAGAAGTAAGACCAGTTAAAGATGGCCTCTATCCTGGTATATTTCTAAAGCACAGGCAGTCTGCATCCAAATATGATTTGCTTTTCCAACAGAGTTTAATGACACTAATGGCAGCTCTCATCAATAATTAAAGTGCTAATACAAATCACGCTAGAAACTAAAGAGAGATCTTTCTGCGATATAATCACAACTTACAAGAAAAGTTCAACCGATTCTGCACTTTGTATACCAAATTTCTACAAAACCGTTTGGTATGATACCGTATTAACAAATTTTTCTTTTAAAACATTTCTATAGCGCAGATCTTCAAAAAGATTGCTTGTTTTATCTTATTGTCCAAGGCTGTGCGTTTAACAAACAAGGCATCAGCATTTCTCTATTAATTGTATGTACCTTTTTTAAAGAGTGTATGTGAACTGTTGTGGAAGATTGTACTGATTTCAGCCAATATTTCCAGTGCTTAACGTGTCCCAAGCCTTACGATGTTTATAACTAACCCGCAACATGGCCTTGGTGGATACAGAATAATGTACATTAAACAAAATCTACAATTACGGGTTAAAGGGTTCTAGTAACATTGTCAAAATGGACAAAAACCTTTATACTTTGACCTCTAGCACTACTCACATTACAAATTTTTCCTTTGTCATAAAAAGAAATATTTATGATTGAAATTGTCTCCTGTGTACAAAGTAATGCAATCATTCGGCAAAAATCACACAGCCTTTTCACTCATTACCTAGCCATATAAAGTCCATCTAACATGGAAGTTGTACACATTACTCAGTGAACATATATATTGTATACAAAATACACTTTTTACTAGCTCTTTGAATTTCTGTTTGCGTTTTAAAAAAAAGTTAATAGATCCCTTCATATTTAAAACATCTTACGTGTTCGGAGAGGTTCACTGTTCCATTCTTCTGTGCCTAAGGCCCCCATCGAAAGGTTTGATGCTGGATAAAGAGAAACATTAAAATGAACAATGATCTTTTTGTCTTTGATCAAAGATATAAATTTGGCATTTCTATGATGCATAATCATGATTAATGTGAGGGTTACTACACGGCATGTTTAAACCAAGGCGAAGTCTTTGGTCGTCAACATTGTTACTGATACAAATTGTAATAACAAACGATCTCAAAAAGTTCCTCTTGCTTTAATTTAGTGTTCTGTAGAAAGCAATTGTAAATGCAAATTAATTGTCATATTTACGCCGCACATGTTCATCCATGCATTTTGCCAATTTGTCATAATCCTAATTGTCACAACAGTGCCACAACTATGGTTTTGTTTTACTTGATAACTATTAAAACAATATCGATGTCATTTAATAATGGGGCAACTCTGTTACTGGTGAAACAAAAATAGAGACACAAATATATTTTGTACAACATAGTGCAAATCCTCATTGGAAAATTATAATGAAGTACGTACTATATGTTAAGTCCTCGTCGTTCCTTCTCATAAAAGAAGCTAGTATGGCGGTCAACTTTTCCTTTGTGGCATCCAGCCCTTGCTCATTTTTCCATTTTCGAAGCATTTCCACGAAAGGGTTGCCAATCCTAGAATGAAAACATCGATGTTCGATGTGCTGTAGGTCGACAATGCTGAGACCAAGACTAGTCCCAACCTGGTAGTACTGATCGGAAGGGATTTCACTTGAAGTAAGCGCTAGATCGCAATCTGAAATAACCTCGTCCCATGATGTTGGTCTGGATCTACGAAGAGGAACAGAAAAACATTGGAAACTCGATAACATCCTATATATTAATTTTTTTTAGTCCAATTCAATGTTTACGGGATCTAGCAAGTACACAGTGATATGTGGTTATGCATTGTCATATGTTTGTATAAAGTTGACTCTCTTAAAAAAATCAGAATAACACAAAATGTTCCATGCTGAAAATGTTATTACTATCTCAATTACACGATTACAAGTTTAAACTGGCTCGCAATGGAATGTAATACACTTGGGGAGGCAGACAGGGGTGGCTAGTTATGTATGATGGTAACTATAACAACCTATTTAATAGTATGTACTAATACAATTTTAAAATGGGGTATCCGTGATTCAGTTAGCAAGCTTTGTTTTTTACTCACCATTACATTTTCAAGTAGCAACGATTTAATGAAGAATTTTAAAAGAAAATGCAACCAATATAATACGTTAAAGTCTTTGGGCATGTAGAATTAGTATATAACTTGTTTAGATCTGCCACGGAAAATATGTGGTGCTATTATACAAAAGGCTTATGCAGGTGTCGTGGAACGATTGGTTCAGACTGAACTATCAGAAGGAAACTTAAGCAAAACTACGACGACACGTTGGGCACATTGATGGGAGAAATGGAGAAGTTTGAAAACAGATAGTGCAGGATTAAGTAATCGATAAGAAACATGGGCAATTAGCAAACAAAATATTGTATCGGGTACTCTCATGGAGACTACAACAGAGCGCCGCATGCAATGCCACCTAACACAATATTTGGTGATACAGTAATAATTCATAAACATACACTACAATGATGTCCTCTTGGGTTTGGGTCGCAGAGTCTACATATTTCGATCCTTGAGGGGTGTTCTCATCATTCGCAAGGACAGCGACACAGTCCCAGTGTTCCTTCCTCGCTGCTAGGTGAATTGCTATCGAACCATTGACAGTCTGTCAGGAATCAATAATTAAATTGTTTGTTATATATACTAATTCAAATGTTTGTTTATTAAGTTACATTATTCACATAAACCAATTATACTTAGGAGTTGCCATTATTACCAGTGGTTAACATTTTGAAATAAGAGTAATTTCGAGTTATTAGACTTGTCTACAGTCTACGTAAAAGTAAACTTAATACGATTTGTTTTGGAAGTGATATTCTTATGATTCTTCTGAATGTCAGCTTGTTTTATGGAAATAAGATCAGTTTACCTAGGGAAAAAGGGAACATTTATTTTGGACTGCATCATGTTTGTTGTGAAACCAAAACGCCTTTTTATTCAGTAATAAATAACCCCTTGATAGGAAGACAATTTAGAAATTATTTAATGTTCTTCTTCTGTGAAAAAGAGTAAGAGACAAATCTAACAAATCTGACAAATTTAATAGATAATTGTAAGGAGTGATTAGATGTACATTATGTACTATGTCATTATGTAAAGACATCAGCATACTATAATCAAATGCAATTATGCGTTACTGTTGCAGATGCCAATTGTGCATTACATGTATGCAATGATTGCATGACTGATCCGTTTATTCCAAATGTACCAAATCGATGATACCTTCTTATCTGCATCACAGCCAGACTTAAGAAGTAATTGAACCACATCCACGTGTCCCTTTTCTGCAGCAGAATGGAGGGGTGTGAACCCTTTCTCATCCGACGCCTTGACATCTGCCCCTTCTTGCACCAAGTACTCGGCAATATGTGTATGACCCCTGTGATAAAAATATATTACACAATTGTTGAATCTTATTTATTTTTATCACAATATCAGGATCCACCTTAGGGGTAACGGGGAAGGCCCGGCTGTTACGTTTATATAAGAAAGTTAAACATAATACAGTGTGTCTCAACAGGAATGGTACAGTTATAAAATATTTGTAAAGATATGAATGTAATTTGAAAAATATACATACTGTATTTGGTGTCGTATTAATGAAATATAATCGGGCTTCCTGATGTTTTTTTTTTTTCTATTTCAGTTTGAGTGGGTTTGTAAGTTGTAAGATATGGTCGTTTGTTTGCAAAAAATCAAAATCCACTTTGTGCCATGCATTACATGACTTAGCAAAATGTAATGATTTTTAGAGGACAAAATGTAGCAAGGTCAATTTGGGATAGCTATTCCCAGCCGCAGTAATATTTTCTGATGCCTCAACATCAGGGCATTATTGTTCTAACTGATATTTCACCACATCGCCATATCGCCATGCCCTCTGAAAAATTAAGCATACACTGACTTTCCGTTATTACCATTGTTGATGTATTTAAAGGGATAGTTGAGTTTTGGTAGAGAGGGCGCTAGACTACTTATTCTTTTTGTGAGGTAATGAAAAACTGAGTGTAAAATTTGAAAGAGCATAATATTTAAATAATAAAATCATCTTTGTTTGATTAAAATCGGTTCAGAGATGGCTGAAATATCCATAAATATAACAATGTGTAATAAAGCTGGGGCCCCAGGTTTATAAGAGAATTTTGAACCAGCCGTTAAAAATTCAAAAAAATGCTTCCTCTTTTCAAAAAGTTACAAAATAGGTATTTAAATAGTTGTTGGTTATTTCTCTATCTAATCACTATTTCAACAAAACATCACATGCACAATATTTTATTCAAAATGGTTGAAACCGATGAGTGTTAGAGAGCGCCCTCTTACGTTTTAACGGCTCTTTTTGAATGATAACATGATCTTTACTACGTCATTTGTAATTTTGTGTTCCTTTCTAGTTATAACTATTACTTTGTAATGTAATGATGCAGGTTTTGGTTTTTTTTTTTTTTCTCTTTCGCCTTCTCGGCATTTATTCATATTTCATACAAGTTTACAAGTCATATACTTTTTACGATTAATTACAAATTAGAAGTACATTTTTAAAGCATTTGGTAAATTATACAGAGTCTGTTTTCCTTCGTTAGAAAGATAATCATTTATCTGCATACGTGAGTAAATTTCTTTTAAGAACATAAACCATAATTTATTTTTCCTTTCATCTTTTCCAAGGTTGTTTCGAATGACTATCAATTTATAAATACTCCAAAAAGCTAACGTTAAAATATCATTAATTTTTTGGTCTGTATTTATTTTCAGTAAGGTAAATATATTAATTTCTACGTTAATGTTATAAACATTTTGCACCATCTGCGTAAACTTTCTAAAGAACATGTCATTCATGGTGCATTTTATAAAAGCGTGTTCTATATCTTCTTTACATTGACATGCTTCACATGTATCTGTGTTACAGATTTTCATTACAAATAATTTTCTTTTCACAACTATCAAATTATAAATCATCTTAAAGTTAAACTGTTTCAATTTGTTTTCCTTAATATCAATAATATTCCGTTTATAAACCTGCTTCCAATTAACATCAATGTTTAATGTATCTGTCCAGTATGATGGACCTTCATTTACAATTCTCCTTTTCAACAATGCAACATAAAATAATTTACTCGATAAACTCTCAATGGTTCTTTCTTTTCCATTAATAATAACTTTGGGTATCTCTAAACATATATGTTCTTTTAAGTTATTCATCCATTGTTTTGGTATTGCTTTCTGTAATTTAAAATATTCAAACATTACAACTACTTTTGAAGTGTTATCACAAATATTATCTATTAATGTTGTCGTTGCCATAAAATGTCTATTAATACAAATATTTTTCAAAAACGTAATACCACTTGAGAACCATTTCTTAAAAAAGAAGGGCTGATTTTTGAAAACTACATATTTATTATACCATAAAACTTGTTTATCTAAATCAATATTATTATAATGTTCATTTTTTGTATTTAACATAACCCATGCTTTCAGAATTTCTACATAAAATTCTGGTATTTTTCCCACAAAGTATAAATTAAGCATGTTTATATCAATAGCACAATTTAAAAGCAGTTTCAGCCCTCCAAGAGACTGAAAGTAAACATTTGACATCTCTTTCCAATATCCTTTCGAATTGTCTACTATTTTACCTAACCATTTTAATCTAAAACTTGCTATTAATGTTTCAAAATCAATCATCTTAATTCCTCCCTCATGATAGTCTTGAATTACAATTTCTCTTTTCACTTTATCTATTTTTGAATTCCATACAAAACAATACACAATTATGTCCAGTCTTTTTATAATATGTTGTGGTACTGAACAATACATAATCAAATTAATAACTTGACTTATGAGTAATGTCTTTACAATAAGAACTCTACCAAAGAGTGTGAGATTTCTCTTTTTCCAATTATCTACAATTCTTTGAATCTTCTGTAATTGTGTTTCCCAATTCATTTTAACAACCATATCTTGATTAGTACCTATATAAATTCCTAAATATTTTACACATCCTTCAGACCATGGAATACCGTAATGATAAAGATCCCATCTCTTTTGTTTTGGACCTAGCCATTTTAAAATTGTTTTTTCTTTATTTACGACGGGACCTGCAACCTTTCCAAATAATTCTAATTCTTTTAATATATATTTTAGTGATGATTTTTCTCGAAAGAAAAGTGACGTATCATCCGCGTATTGCAATAATTTCAATTCAATTTTATTATCTCCATACATTATACCTTTAATTTGTTTATTTTGTCTTACCTTTTCAGCTAATATTTCTACTGCCAATAGAAATAATAAGGCTGATAGAGGGCAACCTTGTCTTATCCCTCTACTAATCTCAAAACTTGTTGTTTTCCACCCATTAATTAACACTGAGCTTTTTACATCTTTATACATTAATTTAACCCACTTACAAAAATCTACCCCAAAATTAAAATGTTTCAAGCATTCTTCAATATACTGAAATTCAATAGTGTCGAATGCTTTTGTGAAATCAACCATCATAAAAGAACCTTC
Source organism: Echinarachnius parma (assembly GCA_037951105.1). Lineage (NCBI taxonomy): Eukaryota > Metazoa > Echinodermata > Echinoidea > Clypeasteroida > Echinarachniidae > Echinarachnius > Echinarachnius parma. The sequence continues at coordinate 43,708 of JBAMJV010012499.1, forward strand.
TAATCCTTTTTCATATAACAATTGAAAAACATCTTGCGTTAGTCTTATATTAAAACCACTCAGTCTATTCTTTATATATCCAACCTGATTTTCGTGTATTATGCTTGATATAACCTTTTGCATTCTATTTGCTAGAACAGCGGCCATTATTTTATAATCATAATTCAGCAATGTGATTGGTCTCCAATTATTTAAGTTAGCTGTTTCCCCTTTCTTATAAATCAATGTAATTATTCCTTGTTTCTGCGTTTCTGACATCACATTATTATCAAAATTTGCATTCAATGCATTCACAAAAATATACTCAATATCATTCCAGAATTCTTGATAGAATTCTATTGTTAAACCATCTCCACCTGGAGCTTTATTTTTTGTCATCTGAAAAATTACTTTACGGCATTCTTCAGGTGTTATTAAACCTTCACAATTATTTTTGTCAAACTCAGATAATTTGTTTACTCTACAATCTTTTAAGTATTCTTCAACATCATTTAAATTCACCTTTTTACTTGCGTATAGTTGTTCATAAAACGACACCACTTCCTTAAGTATCTCATTTTGTTTTATAATAAGACTATTATCTTTTCGTAGCCTTACAATATTCTTTTTTTCACCATTTTTTCTTTCTAAACCCATAAAATATTTAGTATTTTTTTCACCTTCTTCAATCCATTTAACTCGTGCTCTAATCGATGCTCCTTTACAATCTTTTTCATACAAATCTTCCAATTCATGTTTTACTCTAATATACTCCTTTTTCATTTGTTCATCTATTACATCTACACCGTCTACTTTATTTTGAATTATTCCCATTTTCTTCTCTAAATCTTTTCTCAACAAATCATCCTTATTTTTATTTTTTGCACAGAATCTCTGTGTAAATTCGCGACACTTTATTTTTACCATTTCCCATTTTTCACAAAAACTTACATTTTGTTTTTCTATGTTTCCCACAATATTTTTTATTTGCCTTTTATAATATTCATCTTTAAGTACTTTATTATTAAATTTCCAATAACCGGGACCTTTTTTTATGTCTCCTAATCTTAATTTAATAAAAATAGCATTATGATCACATCGTACTGCAGGTCGTATATCTGTTACTATTACTTTAGACCTTAAATTATTATGTATTAACCAGTAATCAAGGCGTGATGCAACATTCAATAATAAATTTCTCCAAGTAAACTGCTTCTTTGCTGGGTTAATTTTTCTCCATATATCACATAAATCAAATTGTTTAACCAAGCATTTTAAATTTACAGGGGTTTTATAATAATTATTTTTATTCCCTTTAACATCATTTTGGGTGCAAAAAATTGAATTAAAATCACCGCCTATTATCAACTCATACTGCACCTGCATATTTTCTTGTATCCAGCTAGCAATTTTATTAAAAAACTGTTCTCTATTTTTTTTTTTCTGTCGGTGCATAAATATTTACAATACATAATTTACAATGATTTACTATAACATTGATCATAATCGCTCTTCCATCACAATTATACAAAACATTTGTAATTGTTATTGGTAAAGAAAATGTTTTAGATATCAATACAGCCACGCCTCTGGAGTGGTTTGTTCCATTACAAAAATAACAATGTCCTTTCCATTCGTTTCTAATTATTTTTAAAATGTCGTTTGTCCAATATGTCTCTTGTAATAAAATAATATCGACTTTTTGGTGATTACACCAAAGAAAAATTGCGTCTCGCTTCTCTTTACTGCGCAGACCGCGAACGTTTAAACTAATCAAATTAAAGTGCTGTTCTGTGATGTTTATCATTGTTTATTTACATGATATATACAATATATACAAGTTTTCTCGTTATCATGTTCACTTTGTTGCAGGTTTTTTTGTTTTTATTTTTTTCTTGCTGCTTTTATTTTTTGCCTCTGCTTTCGTTTGCCTTTGCTGCTCTGTTTTTTGGGTACTTCGGGTGATTCAACCGATATCTCTGCTTCGTCATCTGTTGTTGTTGACGACGCTTCAGAATCGGATAGCTGAGAGTCGGTTGATCGATGCTCTCGGTGTACTTCTGCGGTAACGCTAACAGTGCGAGCGTGCTTTGTTGCCTCCCGCTGTTCTCCATTGATTTGCTCTTTTTGTTGCTCGTTGTTTGTGCTGCTCGATTGTTGCGTAATCTCCGACTGAGGGACTTTGGCCGCGAACTGTGTGATCTTTGACTGTGCTTTCGTGTTCGCGCTGTTGTTGTTGTCATGCTTCACTGGCTCTGCTAGTGGGCGTGAAGGGGGCGTGTCATTCAGCTGATCATGATCGCGGCTAGGTTTTGTTGATGACCGTTGTTTTTCGTGATCGCTTATTTGACTTCGCTGGCTTCGATCGCGTGTTTGCGCTTCCCGTCCGCGTGTTGCTTCTCGAAGGTCGTAGTCGTGTCTTGCGGAGTGCTGTTGTTCGCCGTCGCTCATGGTGTTGCGTTGGGTTCGATCACGGGCTGACTGAATGAGATTTTCAATGTTGTCGTGATCGCTTACTTGACTTCGCTGGCTTCGATCGCGTGCTCGTGGTTCCCGTCCGCGTGTTGCTTCTCGGAGGTCGTAGTCGTGTCTTGCGGAGTGCCGTTGTTCGCCGTCACTCATGGTATTGCGTTGAGCTCGATCACGGGCTGACTGAATGAGATATTCAATGTTGTCTTCTTGATCACGGGCTGACTGGATGATATTTTCGATGTTGTCTTCTGTATGCGTCGTGCGTCTGGAGCCGGGTACTTTTGATCGATCTGCTTGTGTCTGCCATTGGTCTTCGGTGTCTGTCGTGCGTCTGGGGCTGAACACTTTTGGTCGATCTGCTTCTGTCTGTCCAAAGTGGAAAACTCTGCCTCTGAACAAGCCGAAAGTAGTGAATCGTGGTAGGGGTTGGAAGTGTGGCGTCTTTTCGACGTATGCAACTCTGTCGCCGGTAAGGCAGTCCGTCAGTGAACCATCTACACGCAGACGTTGGTATACCATTTTCCCAATCATTTTGTAGTTTCTTTTTTCAAGTTCATCAATAATCATCGAGTCGTCGGCGGATAGGGGAATATCCTTTATTGTGAGTCTCACAGCTTCTTCCCCATGGGGTTTGAAAGGATTGGTGTCGTAGACCGCTACGTTTGTGTTTCGTAGGTTTAGTCCTTGGGTTATGAGTTTAATTCTTTCTGTCTGATTAGCGATATAGAGTCGCCATAGTCCTCCTATCTTTTGTATGCCTGATAGTTCTTTACGTGATACTACACGAATGAGTATTTTATACATGTCTTCTGGGTACAAGTTTTTTTCTGTTGTCGGTATATCTCTGTGTTTGATAAACACTGGCTTACCTCGGTAATTGGCTGTATTGTCGTGTGCCGCTTTCTCCGCGTATGACGTGGCGCCGGGTGGTGCCGCCATTTTCAAAAGCGTTCACTTGTTCGTGAGTCAGATGTTTTTTTTAATCAGCTAACAAATACAGCACAATCCGTTCATCACAAACCACAGAAGTTTCATATCCTGATTCCATAAAGTATCATTGTGAAGTCCATCCAAAATAAAATTTCAAAAAGATTGTTCATTTCCAAAAAATCCAGGGTTTTATCGTCACTTTTGGGAGAGTCTTGACAATCCGTGTGTAGTGAGATGTGCGCCCTCTATCTAGTCTATCTAGATGCAGGTTTTGGTTACTAATATTCAGTTTCACCAAAACTGTACTCTCCTTACCAGAACTCAACTATCCCTTTAAATAGTGACAATATAATATCATGGTATTTTTGACATAACATTCTTTGTATATAATTGTGAATGTTAATTTAATATGGACTTTAATTCAAACATATAGGGAAACTGACCAAGAATATATTGTGATTAAAAGTGAGCAAAGAAAAATGGGATTCCAACGGGATTCGAACCCGAGACCTCCGGATTGCTAGTCCGGTGCTATACCGACTGAGCTATAGAAAACCCTACGACGGCGTTCTTCCCAGAAACCCCTTAATTCATCATTGCTCAAGTATTCAGAAGCTAACTTCTGACTACTTGAGCAATGATGAATGTATAATTTCTTTAAAATGTTTTTCAAAATCAAAATAATGACAATCTGATGCACGTATTATATTTATGCATTTTGTTATACATATCGATTAAATAATGCATCGCTCACGATGAAGCCGCAGCACGAAGGGCGGTAAATCCACCTAAGGTCCTGGCTGTAATATATGCTCCCTCACTGATGAGTAGACGCACAACTTCAAGATGGCCTTGTTGTGCAGCGTGATGAAGCGACGCCACCTTACTGTTATCTGCTGCATTTACATCAGAGCCTTGCTCCAACAGGAATTTCACCATATCGCAATGACCCCTGAGCAAGTAAACACACACAAAACATGTTAATATTGACATTATACAAATTGATGACCTTCATTTTAAAGTATAACAATGTTTATATAATGTGCTAGTAATTCCCAGCCACATTAATGTTACCTGATGCCTCCACATCAGGGCATTATTGTTTTAACTGATATTTCACCACATGTAAGGGACGCTCCGTTAATTTTAATTTTGAATGTTTACTTATGTACTTAATTTGTTTAATAAAGTATTAATTTCAAAATACTACATGATGTTTTTACTTTGTTATTGCATTTTTTAATCATTCATTTCGTGTATGATTTCTTCAAATTGTTAAACATATTTCCCAAAAATTACAATCTGATGCATTGATTATATCCATTAATTTTGTTCTACATATTAGTGCATTGATGCATTCCTCACTTGGAAGCCGCAGTATGAAGGGCGGTCACTCCACCTGATAACCTGGCTGTAATGTCTGCTCCCTCACTGATGAGTAGACGCACAACTTCAAGATGGCCTTTGTGTGCAGCGAGATGAAGCGACGCCAACCCACTGTTATCTGCTGCATTCACATCAGAGCCTTGCTCCAACAGGAATTTCACCACATCGCAATGACCCCTGAGCAAGTAAACACAGATTAAACATGTTAATATTGACATTATTCAAATTTACGAGCTTAATTGTAAACTATAACGATGTTAATATTAATGTTATAGTAATTCCTAGCCAGAGTAATGTTATCTAATGCCTCCATATCAGGGCATTATTGTTCTAACTGATATTTCAACACATCGCAATGCCCTCTGAACAAATATACTGACTTTTCGGGTTTACCATTGTAAAGTTAATTAAAGTGTGACAATCTAAAAATCATGGTATTTTTAACATAAACATTGTTTTTATATAATTGTGAATTTCAATTGTATATGGACTTTATTGTAAAACAGTATTTATGTCAGAAATACAACTGTTTGTTTTTATATTTGTATTTTTCTCTACATTTAATTTTATGCATACATTTTTGTTACTTGTGTTATACATATCAATTTAATGATGCATTGCTCACTTTAAAGCCGCAGTATGAAGGGCGTTCACTCCGCCTGGTGTCTTAGCTGTAATATACGCTTCCTTTGTTTATAATTTTGAATGTTTACTTATGTACTTTATTTTTTAATAAAGCATTAATTTCATAGTACTACTTGATGTTTTTACTTTGTTATTGCATTTTCCTTTACATTCATTTTGTGTATGATTTCTTCAATTTGTTAAACATCTTTTAAATAATTACAATTTGATGCATTTATTATATCCATTTATTTTGTTCTACATATTAATGCATTGATGCATTCCTCACGCGAGAACCGCATAATGAAGGGCGGTCCCTCCATCTGGTGACCTGGCTGTAAGGTCCGCTCCCTCACTAATGAGTAGACACACAACTTCGATAGGGCCTTTATGTGCAGCGTGATGAAGCGACGCCCACCCACTGTTATCTGCTGCATTCACATCAGAGCCTTGCTCCAACAGGAACTCCACCACATCGCAATGACCCCTGAGCAAGTAAACATATCAAACATATTAATATTGACATCATACAAAATTATGACCTTCATTTTAAAGTATAACAATGTTAATATAATGTGATAGTAATTCCCAGCTATAATAATGTTATCTGGGCATTATTGTTCTAACTGATATGTCACCACATCGCACTGCCCTCTGAACAAATGGCTAAGCATACTCTGACTTTCCGGTTTTACTATTGTTAAGTTAATAGTGTGAAAGTGTGACAATCTATTATCATGGTATTGTTGACATACACATTCTTCGTATATAATAGTGAATATAGACTTTATTGTAAAACAGTATAGTTATTATAATACTATTGTTTGTTTTGACATTTGTATTTTCCTCTACATTAAATTAATGCATAATTTAGTTTGATTTATTTTGTTATACACATCAATTCAATGATACATTGCTCACTTTGAAGCCGCAGTATGAAGGGCGGTCACTCCGCCTGATTTCCTGGCTGTAAGGTTTGCTCCCTTTGTTTATCATTTTGAATATTATTTTGTAATAAAATATCAATTTCAGAATACTACTTGATGTTTTTACTTTGTTATTGCATTTTCCTTTACATTCATTTTGTTTATGTCTTCAAATTGTTCAACATCTTTCAAATTATTACAATCTGATGCATTGATTATATCCATTTATTGTGTTGTACATATTAGTGCATTGATGCATTCCTCACTTGAGAGCCGCAGTATGAAGGGCGGTCGCTCCACATGATGACCTGGCTGTAAGGTCTGCTCCCTCACTAATGAGTAAACGCGCAACTTCAAGATGGCCTTCTTGTGTAGCGAGATGAAGCGACGCCCACCCTCTGTTATCTGCTGCATTCACATCAGAGCCTTGCTCCATCAGGAATTTCACCACATCGCATTGACCCCTGAGCAAGTAAACACACATCAAACATGTTAATATTGACATTATACAAATTGATGACCTTCATTTTAAAGTATATAACAATGTTATATAATGTGATAGTAATTCCCAGCCACAGTAATGTTATCTGGTGCCTCCACATCAGCGCTTTGTTGTTCTAATTGATATTTCACCACATCGCAATGCCCTCTGAAACAAATAAGCATACACTGATTTCGTTATTACCATTGTTAAGGTATTTAAATAGTGACACGCTCGTATCATTGTATTTTTGACATATACATTCTTTTTATTCAGTTGTGAATGTTAACTTAATATAATGTAGACTGTAAAGTAATAAAGTATTCATCTCATTATACTAATGTTTGTTTTAAACTCATTTTTTCCTCTACATTTAATTTGTGTATACTTTTTTGACAATGTTTAACATCTTTTAAAGAATTACATGCTTTGATTATATCAATTTATTTTCTTCTACATATTAATGCATTGACGCATTCCTCACTTGAGAGCTGCAATGTAAAGGGCGGTCGCTCCGTCTGATGTCCTAGCTGTAAGGTCCGCTCCCTTACTAATGAGTAGACGCACAACTTTAAGGTGGCCTTCATGTGCAGCGACGTGAAGAGACGCCCATCCAAGGTTTGTTTCCGAATTAAAATCGGCGCCTTGCTCCAACAGATATTTCACCACATCGTGTTGACCCCTGAGCGGATAAACATATTTAGATTTTGACCTATGTTCTTTTTATGATAGTTTGACATTTGCTTTAGAAAACAACAATTTATGTTTTTTGATATTATTTGTAATGTTCAATTATGGACTTCATTGCAAAGTTGTTATCTAATTATTTTCAAATTACTGTTCGTTTCGACCATGCTTTGTTATGTTTAGTTACAATTTTATTAAATTTGTATCATAATTCTATATATTCCTTTGAAATATGGATAATCTTATGCCCATATGTTTCGTTAATGTATTACACGAATCCATTCATTCATGAATTCCTCACTTGACAGCCGCACTATGAAGGGCGGTCTCTCCACCTGATGTCCTGGCTGTAAGGTACACTCCCTTTGTTTATAATGTTGAATGTTTACTTATGTACTTTATTTGTAATAAAGTATTCATTTCATAATACTGCTTGATGTTTTTACTTTGTTATTGCATTTTCCTTTACATTCATTTTGTGTATGATTTCTTCAATTTGTTAAACATCTTTTAAATAATTACAATTTGATGCATTTATTATATCCATTTATTTTGTTCTACATATTAATGCATTGATGCATTCCTCACGCGAGAACCGCAGTATGAAGGGCGGTCGCTCCACATGATGACCTGGCTGTAAGGTCTGCTCCCTCACTAATGAGTAAACGCGCAACTTCAAGATGGCCTTCTTGTGTAGCGAGATGAAGCGACGCCCACCCTCTGTTATTTGCTGCATTCACATCAGAGCCTTGCTCCATCAGGAATTTCACACATCGCATTGCCCCCTGAGCAAGTAAACACACATCAAACATGTTAATATTGACATTATCCAAATTGATGACCTTCATTTTAAAGTATATAACAATGTTATATAATGTGATAGTAATTCCCAGCCCCAGTAATGTTATCTGGTGCCCTCCACATCAGGGCTTTGTTGTTCTAATTGATATTTCACCACATCGCAATGCCCTCTGAACAAATAAGCATACACTGATTTCGTTATTACCATTGTTAAGGTATTTAGATAGTGACACGCTCGTATCATTGTATTTTTGACATATACATTCTTTTTATTCGGTTGGTGAATGTTAACTTAATATAATGTAGACTGTAAAGTAATAAAGTATTCATCTCATTATACTAATGTTTGTTTTTAAACTCATTTTTTCCTCTACATTTATTTTGTGTATACTTTTTTTTAACAATGTTTAACATCTTTTAAAGAATTACATGCTTTGATTATATCCATTTATTTTGTTCTACATATTAATGCATTGACGCATTCCTCACTTGAGAATCGCTTGATAAAGGGCGGTCGCTCCGTTTGATGTCCTAGCTGTAAGGTCCGCTCCCTCACTAATGAGCAGACGCACAACTTTAAGGTGGCCTTCTTGAGCAGCGACGTGAAGAGACGCCCATCCAAGGTTTTCTTCCGAATTAACATCGGCGCCTTGCTCCAACAGATATTTCACCACATCATAGTGACCCCTGCGAGAGTAAACACATATGAAAAGCAGTTCCATATTTTAATATAGACATTTTTATGTTCTTCATATTAAAGTTTAACCATTTCAATATAATTGGATAATAATACCCATCCACAGTTATTTGCTGCATCCACATCGGAGCCTTATTGTTTAAACATATTTCACTACATTGCAATGCCCACTTAGAAAATAAGCATACACATTTCGGTATTGACTAATGGTATGTATATTGAAGTGTCTTATGAAATTTAAATGGTATAATAAAGTATTTATCTCATTGTACAACTGGTTGATTTTAAATATATTTTGTCGTCTACATTCATTATGCTCATAAATACTTCAAAATGTAAAACATCTGTCAAATAAATACACTGTTTAAATATTCATTCGTTGTTACATTGCTCACTTGAAAGCCGCACTATACAGAGTGTCTCAAAAAGGTTGCAACACTTACGATCGTTAATTCTTCGACACCATCGACCAAATGTCATCATTTTTTTATTTCATTGGATAGAACATTCTTTTTCCAAAAAATTATACCATGAACATGGATTTTGGGTAAGGCGTTTGGATGCTAGGGCCATTTTTCTGAGGCAATGTCGTTTCCAAAATTTGCTACTTTTTTGTCTCCAGCGATCCGCTGAGCACTGAGGCATTCTCTCCTCACGGCCTGCCATACAGGACAAAAGAACCGGATGGCTGCCCTCCCTTTTATAAGGAAGACAATGAGCCGTACTATAACCGTTGCGTGCGGTTCTTTTGTCCAGCGAATTGTATGGCAGGCCGTGAGGAGAGAATGCCTCAGTGCTCAGCGGATCGCTGGAGACGAAAAAAGTAGCAAATTTTGGAAACGACATTGCCTCAGACAAATGGCCCTAGCATCCAAACGCCTTACCCAAAATCCATGTTCATGGTATAATTTTGTTGCAAAAAGAATGTTCTATCCAATGAAATAAGAAATAATGACATTTAGTCGATGGTGTCGAAGAAATTAACGATCGTAAGTGTTGCAACCTTTTTGAGACACTCTGTATAGTGCGGGCGCTCCACCTGATGCCCTGCCTGTAATGTCCGCTCCCTCACTAATGAGTAGACGCATAACTTCAATGTACCCTCATTGTGAAGCGACTTTATGTATTTAACATGTGAGAATCTTATTTAACATATGCCTTTCTTTGTATAATGTGAATTATGCTTATTTCCAACAGGAATATTACCGTATCGCAATGGCCCCTGGGGAATAAGCAACCACAAAAACATGTAAATGTAGGCATACAATATACGTATGTTCGATATATTATGTGTGACGATTGCATAGATAACATATTAGTAAATACAAATATAAATATGCATACTTGTTCCTAGTATTATTCTAAATGTTGATATTAATCCTATTTATGTCATAGATTTGTCCTGTGTTTTTCTATTTTCCTCTACAGCATGGAATTTTGTTACAATTTCTTTATTGTGCATGAGAGTATAACTATTTAATAATAATACTCTTATGCAAATATAATACCAAGTAAATTTATTTCACATTTCCATTCATTCATGCATTCATGTAAGCTATCAAATGAAGGGTGGTCATTCCGTGATGCCATGTCTGCCCCCTCACTTATAGTTAACACGTAAATTATCATGATGTTGGCCTAACTTTCAGCGAGATCAATTACAATGCATTGCTACGAGTCAAAATTATCAATTATTACTTTAAAATGTTTTATTTTCCGACAGTGACATTTGAGGATTTAATCATATTCCAATATCATCTTAAGATTCTGAATTAAGTGAGACAGTTCAATACAAAAAAACCAACAAAGTTTACCTAGTAAAACGGTTCAAAATAATGTTATTTTATCACCTACTGTCCAAAGAATTTGCCAACATTCGGAAAGCGTTCAATTCAATAACAAATATGTCAATTAATTAACATATATTTGAACAATATAAACCCATTCAATTTGTCTGTAACCATAAGCCAGACAACAAGGTAGAGAAGATCGGATGAAGCTTCAAGTAATGTTGGTTAAATTTGACAAAGTTAATGGTTTACGTGGATGTGAGGCGATGGTCGCTATCGACCACTGAAATCAAACAAACTGAGCACTTCTCCGCTGAACGCCACATAATGTGTTTAAAATTCAATGTTTTTTTGTCCTGTCTAATACTTCTAAAAACAGATAGTGATTAATTTGGGCACTTTGGTTTTTCATGGTTGCTATATTGAAGTTCGTCTCATTAGTTAATGAATAAATCTCTCGCATTGCATACCTTTCACTGGCCCAGTATAAAGCAGTTCTTCCTTTTTCATCTTTCTGTGAGATGTCTTCTCCAGACTGGATCAGGTTCCTAACCCTGGAGAGATCACCCGTCGTTGCTGCCTGTATAAAAGCCATACCTAGATAAAAGTACAAATACGGTTACGTATCATGCTTACTCATAGGTTATGTTATTACATTGTCCCTCTTCAATCCTGTACCTTCAATAACTGTTGTCTCGAATCTTCATGTATGATTGTCTTACTTTGTGTGGGAGGAACTTTGAATATTGGTTTGGGCCTGCTTCTTTCGACACGAATCGTTGCCGTTCGCTACCCGAACTGGACTTGTTTGACCACCGCTTGACCTTCAAGAAGACAGTTTGTCCTAACATATCAATATAATAGCCTTCTCATGTGAGAAATTAGGGACCCCGGTAAGAAAAGAACATTTATTCAAATAATTACCATTACATTATATTATTTTGCCTGTTAGAACAAAATGTTCCCAAGGTACATGTAGTTACAAATGTGCATACCGGTTAGCATATCGTTGTAATTATAGGTGATGCACTTTTGTCTAAGAAAAATAATCTGTCACGTTTAAACATATGCAATATACGATTAAATTTGCAATCGATGTTGAATAGGTTTCATGTTTATTGTGCAAGTTTGAACATGTGAATAATGCACATTTTAATTTCCTACCTCTACTTAATAAACTACTGGTAGTAGCCTACTGATTATAATAAATACTTCTACTTAAAGTTCTACTACTACTACTACTACTACTACTAAAAGTCTACTATTACTTTTTTACTACTACTTTTACTACTACTACTACTACTACTATTACTACTACTACTACTACTATTACTACTACTACTACTACTACTACTACTACTACTACTACTACTACTACTACTACTACTACTACTACTTCTACTAGCACTACTACTACATCTCATACTACTCCTACTACTAGTTTTATGATTGTGTATGTCACTGCTGCTATAGAACCCTTTCCTTCTTAGTATATGTACATAATAAGAAAGCAGTGTCATGTTTAATATAATGTTATTATGTAAGGTTCACTTATCGTATAAGATGGAATAACAATAATCAATCGTTACCTTCTCAGAAAACACCGATGCATCGGTCATAGTATAGATCCCGTCCTATAACCAACCGTCCTGTGATTAGTGATTCGATATAAGATCCATGTGCTGTTGGACAAATCAAAATCCAATATGGCGCTTTTATATTTCATGTATGGTTTGAGTGCGCGGGGATTTCCAAGCCGCTGCAGGTAAACATGACAGTTGACAAGGCATTTACAAAAGTTTCATGCAACAGTAGTCACATTGTTAAGTACACTCTTGAATATTATATTGATAATTGTATTGAGCATTGCATTGACAATCACGTCAATGGCCTGCGTGCAGATTCAGTGTGTGCATTGTATATTACCGATGGAATAAGTTGTATTATGTAGAAGCATTGTGATATCTTGTAAACAGCACGTAATAGGAATCCTGATTACTATCATCATTCTTACACATTATATCATTCATGTTTGGTATTATTAGTCATTCATATACCGAAGGTGATTATTTAAATGATTTAAGTGGTTAAATTTGATGTAATACGTTGATGTGTACATGTACAACTTAAACTGCACCATGAGCATCTTATAAATATATTATTGGCACATAGAAGTTGTTATCACTGTATTTACATTGGCCGTGAAACTAGAATCCAACTCCTATCAATATGTATTAGTCACCAATATTTGTATACATGTATTATAATCAAAGTGGAATATCACATTACCAAGAATGATATGATTAAAAACATTCCTTCACGGATTCCATATCTGTTTGTGAAATATACAATAATTGTTCAATATTAGTTCATTTGAAATGATCGGACATCTGACGACTTGTTTTTCTCAACAAAGCAACCATGTACCAAATATGAAGAGCTCGTTTCCAAAAGAGGTTAAGTCCATTTTCCATCGAAATTCACTTTGTTTTGCTTAATTTATAGATTTTGAGCTGCAGCTATATCCGGTAAAGCGAACAGAAAACTGAAATTCATACTGGAAAGTTGTTAACATTTACAAAGAAAATTCAATTTTTTCTTCATAAAAGGTAAGGTCCAACACGAGATTGTTTCCAAAAAAGGTTAGGTCAAAAAAAAAAAAAAAAAAACAAAACAGAAGGTGCTGGGATTTTTTTAAAGAGTTATGTTACAATCCTATTACGATGCTCTTTCATGTAATATAATCGTATATCCTCTCAACATTGCTAACTATGAGAAATAAAAAACCTCCTTTTCTCAGTACAAAAGTGGACCTAACCTTTTTTGGAAACGAACTCTTCATTCTGGATAGCTCGTTTCCAAAAGAGGTTAGGTCCATTTTCTATCAAAATTCGTTTGTTTAGCTTTAAGCTATAGATTTTGAGCCGCTCTATCTGCTAAAGCTAACAAAAGCTCAAATTCATACTGGAAAGTTGTTAAAATTTACAAGGAAACAATTTTTTTTTTCTTCAAAAGAGGTTAAGTCCGACATAGTGTTTTTTTCCAAAAGAAGGTTAGGTCCAAAAAAAAAAAAAAAAAAAAAAAAAAAAAAAAGGAAGATGCTGGGATTTATTTAAACAGTTATTTTACAATCCCATTATGATGCTCTTTCATGTAATAAAATTGTATATCCTCCCAACATTGCTAACTATGAGAAATAAAAAAACCCTCTTTTTTGGAAACGAACTATTCATACGGTTTGTGTAACTGTGTATTGTCGTGATTGTGAGCGTGGTAGTTCTTTGTGAGATTCTATCATTTCATACTATTTTCAGTTCGTCTTTTTCTCTGGTACGGTTTGGAGGTTATTTCTTTATCTCAGTTAAATTATTCCACGAGTAAAGTGTATACTTAACCCTCTGAATGACTTAAAATTCAAAATACTCATATAATTAGATTCATGTCTACAATATACAAGCGTAAACTCAGACCCGAACCTAGCTGAATGTCATCATGGTCATGTCGTTCAATTGTAGATATTTACTGTTGGACCAAGTCCTCAAGTGGCGTAACGTGGTCGGATTGATGGGGATCGGGGTGGCCGGGGGGGGGGGGATGAGTGTGACGCGAACTATATGGATGACACGCGTTATATAATATATATTATGGTTAACATATTTTCCATTTATGTTGTTTTTGTTTCGTCAAATTGTTGATGGAAATGTGCCCCACCCCCCCCCCCCCCCCCTCCCCCACCCCAATCCCCCAACTACACCACTTCATGTACATTTTTTTTATGTGACTGGGCATTAGAGGCGGGCTTTACATAAAATAATAATTAACCCTCAATCTTTGTATAATAATACATGTATATATTACGAAAATTATTATTGTGCATTTTGTACTCATATTGTGTGGTAAAAGGTTATCGACTCCGAAGTAAGTTGACCCTGGCTACGCTAGCGTAAAATCACTCTTTAAGACCTTGACCCATCAATATAAGAAGAGCTTAATTCCATAAGGCGCTAAATCCGTTTTTATTTGACTTTGGATCAAAGCAGGTTTATTTTCCAAACGTTGAACAGATGGCCTATGGGAATATGAAAATGGAACGTTCCATTTGTTTAATATGTTTTGTATTGTGTACATTGTCCTAAACTGTGTATTTCTAGAGTGCTACGTAGATTATCAATGTACTGATATCGCAAATCGATTTATTTATTTATTTATTTTTTTTTTTTTTTATGATATTAAGCGGCCTGTTGGAAATAAACTCTTCAATATTCATAGACACACTTCACTTGCACTATATCGATACTAAATGGCCTATTATGATTATAATGCTTCCACAAACTAAACATCAATGATGCATAATAATTAGTGCAAAAGCGATTGCATTTGTGTATGATTCGTTAAATCCCCGTTTAATCTTGGTTAAAATGAAACTTGGGCATCTGTTCTTAATAGAAGTTTTTTTTTATTGTGTGGAAGCTATTGTGGGGGGCGTATTATTTGTCTTATTTTAACACATCCCGATATCAAATAACAATCAGTTGACATATAACATTTGTCAGGTAGGGTAAATATATCTTGTACTATGAGATTATATTTGTTCTTTTGGCAGAAATAGTTGAAAGTAAACAATATATTTCGACATATTTGTCATCAAGTTCTATTTAGGCGGGATTGAAAAGATTGCGTAGCGCTAGTCATTGAAGAAGAGTACACAATAAGTGTATTAAACTCTGCGCTCAGTCTTATAATTTACCCATTCCTGGAGACAACTTGTGTATTGTTATCGACGTAATCGCCATCCAAACATACGGAGAGGAACTTCGAGCTTCGACGAGGAGATATGGAGCGTGGTCAGCTGATTGTCATCATAGTCGGCGTCGCGGTCGTCACGGGTGCCGTCGTGTGCGCAATCGCCATTCCGTTGTCGATCAATAAACGCGATACGGCGGATGACCAGGCGAGGTCGTACATACAGCAGGTTCCACTCGTTGACGGGTACGTATCCCAGATCATTTCAATCGTTACATCGATCGATTGACATCGTTGTTGTTATTTCGGAAACCCGATAAACAACTACAATTATTTTGATCAGTATTCCGTTCTATTAGGCTACTCCTCAAAACAATTAAGCAGTGAAGAAAATGTCAAGCATATTACATTTGTCATCGCTACAACTTATGTGTATGATTATTATAAGAATCGGCTATTTGTGTACTTGTAAGCTAGTCGATCATTTGATATTTTGTGCTGTAATTGATATTAAATGTTTGACTATGTGTCTCTGCTCATGAGGAACGAGCTACCTCATTTCATGAAATAGAATACAAGAAGAAAAATGGGGGGGGGGGGGGGGGGGGGGGGGGGTTAACATACAAAATAACTTACGAAGTATAATAGTATTGCCTTTATTTATCATTCGGGGCCAATGGGGGCAGTAGAACAGGCAGGAATTCGCAAATGGGAGGGGGGTCTGTTGCACCACAAATTGTCGTACCTGCACAAATTGTCGTAGGCGACAATTTGTGCAAAATGTTGACACCACAAAATTGTCGCTTTCTCCACAAATTGTCGTTTGCGACAATTTGTGGAGGCGACGGCGACAATTTGTGCTGGTAGCTGGCACCACAAATTGTCGCCACACCTACGGTCCTGTTCAAAGCCATGATGACATACATTTTGGATTAAAATGATAATTCTTGACATACGGATATTGGAATTACTTATTATTTGTTTTTAGAGTTATGTTTTTTTTTTCAATGGAAACAATTATTTACCATTTCCATCTAGAATTTGTACACCAAACACACAATTTAGTGATTTTGGGGCCGACGCTCACTTACAAATGGTCACTGCGTGACTTCGGAATAGTATACCCGGTCGTCGCAAATTTGGTCTCAAAAGACTTCAATACAAAACAAAAACCCATGAAGTCACGCGGCGATACCTGCGTGCGTTGCGGAATTATCACGCGAAAGGTCGAGCCCCCCCCCCCCCCCCCCCCCCAGGTCTGGTTGAATACAAATTTCTTTTGACATCGAATAAAAAAACATAACTATTTTAATTATTACAAAGACAGCACGAATAAATAAACCATGTATTCACAAACGAAAATACAAAAAAGACAAGAAATTAAAAAAAAGGGGACAAATCATTGCCCCCCCCCCCCCCCCTCCAGCTCACAAACACCCATGAAAGGTACCTAGCTAGAAACTGAAGGAAAAGCAGAAATACAACCGAAATCACATAAAAACGAATATTAACACATGCTCGCACATGGCTTGTTTTTTTTAAAAGTTGTCTCGAGGCCAATTTGTAGTGTTCTTTAATGGTCTCGGCCCCCAAAACCAAATAGTCTCTGTCTCGGCCTCGAGATTTGTTGACGGATCTCGGTCTCTGCTTCGTAAAAATCTTCCACTAGTGTCGACGCCGAGGCCGGCCTCGAGTCCACCAACACTGATTATTATTATTATCATCATCATCATCATCTTTGTAGCTTGAAGACAGCGACTGACGACAATTTGTGCAATATGCGACAATTTGTGGTGTGAGGTTTTACGTGATTTCACAAATTGTCGCCGGGTATGGGGACGGCGAGAGCAACACAAATTGTCGCAAACGACAATTTGTGCAGGAGGCGACAATTTGTGGCGTGAAATTTTGCACAAATTGTCGCCTACGACAATTTGTGCAGGTACGACAATTTGTGGTGCAACAGGGTCATTCCATGTCAAATCGCCCCAAAAAAGTGAAAATTTTCATCGCACCCCCCTTCAAATTTGCTCATATTTGGTATGTATGATATTTCAACCTCGAAAAGCGCAAATATTTCAGTTTTAGCCCAATCCGCCCAACGGTTTTGGCGCTATGGTTGATTATTGTGGGGGACTTTTGTAAGAAATGGGCGTTGGCACCATTTTTCAAATGGCAATTGTCCATTAACCGTTGGGTCAATTTATGTTGTGATGGTGTCATTGGACTAGGGATGTTATATGCAATACATTTATGCCACTTTTTTCATGCATGAGTTTGGATACGATAACCTTTGACCTTAGTCTTTGACCTTCCGTTTTACCTCGTGGATCAACTAATTTTGAGATTTGTTTGGCTTAAATGTTGTCTTGATATCATTTCTGCAACATATGAAAGAATTGGAGATATATTATTTCTTGTTTTTTCTACAGCCTTATTTTTAAGTTTGCAAATTTCATGTAAAATGGAATTATTTTAGACCTACACCCATATCCAAGAATTCTATAGGGGTGTATTATGTATGAAAACGACCTATTCAAAGTCATGATTAGAGCCTATTCACACCCTGGCTTACCACAGTTAAATAGACCTGCTAATCCCAATACAATAGAAATCCAGACAAATGGCATCTATTGATGTTCCAATGATACCACATGTTTCCAACCTGACAAGGGCCCTGTTTCAGAAAGAGATGAAATCCATTGTGAGCCAGATCAAATGTTCTTAATGCACACATCTGATTGGTTGAAATGCAGAAAATGTCTCTCTTTGCCACAGGGCCTAGGTGTAGATCTTTTCTTGAATACAATCTTTCAAGTTCAAGTTCAAAATGCAAACTTGTACATCAATCATGAAAGCAAATATCTACAGGTATCCCTTTTCATGAATTTCATGTTTCTATGCACCATAAATTGCAATAGTTATGCAATAATACACCGTGTCCCAGAAAAAAACGAAACCGGGTTTCATGGCAGAAATTTTCTGTTATAATGAATAATTTAATTGTTGATATACACCGTGTCCCAGAAAAAACGAAACCGGTTTCATAGCAGAAATTTTATGTTATAAAGAATAATTTCCTTGATGATATATATATGTTTGAAAAGCTATGTGTCTCTCCCTTTAATTTGATATACAACTTATGGCACATAATTCACGCATGACTGAATTAGAACGATAGAAAGTGGTGTTACCAAAATTCAATTTGCGCGCAGAAATGCAAGTTTGGGTGAGGTTTTGGGGAGAGTTTTAAGAGTAGTAAACGTACTTATTTTGAAAAAGGACAGACACCGCATGAAAATTCATAATTTTATCTTTTATATGACACCTCATGATTAAAAAATATATTATATTTGCCAGAGAATGAATACAATGAAAACATGCTTGATTCCAGCCAAATGAGTAACTTTCCTGATCTAGCCTGTTTCCTGATCCCCATGTTTGTGTAAATTCACTCATGCATCAAAGTCCATTGTCAGCTGCTAGTCAGAAAGCTGAGCGACTTCTGACTCAACTTTTACTCATTCGGGCAGAAATCAGGCATGTTTTCATTTACTCGTTCTCTGGCATAAATCATTTATTTGTTTAGGCATGAGGTGTCATGTAAAAGATAAAAATATGAACTTTTATGTGGTGTTTGTCCTTTTTAAAAATAAGTACGATTACAACTCTTAAAACTCACCCAAACTTCAAATTTATTGCGTGCAAATTGAATATTGGTAACACCACTTTCCATTGTTCTAATTCAGTCATGCTTGAAGTATGTGCCATAAGTTGCACATCAAATGAAAGAAGAGACACAGAGCTTTCCAGGCATATATATATCATTAATTAAATTATTCATTATGACAGAAAATTTCTGCCATGAAACCCGGTTTCGTTTTTTCTGGGACATGGTGTACATACCAAATATTATCAAATTTGGAGGGGGTGCGATGAAATCCGTTGGGTGATTTGACATGGAATGACCCAGGGGGGGAGGGGGTTGGGGTGTAATGCCCCTCATGTATTACTGTAATACAACTCTGAGTACAATTGACCCGCCTATGCTCAAGCAAAACAAAATCAAACAAATAATATCAGGACTTCTACTGCAATCGCGGATCCATTTCAAAACTTAATTTTTAAAAACTAAATAGACATGCAACAGATTTGCTATTGAACTATAATATCAAAGTCAAATGCAATGTCCTTCCGCATGTATGTGGGCATATTATAGCATAGTGCATAATACTTCAGTTTCAATAGTCCTATAAACCATTCAGCGCAGAAAAAAAAGGGTTATATTAGTCCAATGTTAGCTCTGTTCGTGTTATGATTGTACTTATGTGTATAGGTATCAAATAAACGTGGTCAACATAAAATATACTGTGTATTTCCCCCCTTTTTGCGAACAATGATCGCAACGGGACTTTTCAGAATATAATGGCAACGATCATACATATTGGTTGATAGTGCATAGTACTTCAGTTTCAATAGTCCTTTAACCATTAACCGCAGAAGATAAGGGTTGTATTAGTTCAGTGTTAGCTATGTTCGTTTTATTATTGTACCTTATATGTGTACGTGTATAATACAAACTTGTTGAATTATTCTGACCTTTAGTCATTTTCACTGGTTGTGTGCATAGTTCAAATAGCAGGCCAACATAAACTCCCTAGACTATAACACTAGCTACCAGTGCTGTAGTCGAGTCACAAGTTCCTTGTCCGAGTCCCCAACGAAATAGCATGTTCCCAAAAGTTTTACATCGGGACTCGGCTCCGAGTCCGAGTCACGAGACAATCAAAAGCGAGTCCGAGTCCGACTCGACTACAACCACTGCTAGCTACTGACCGTAGAGGCGCAGCTATAAAGGGCGGGCCAAACACCACGCACCACTCCTGATGATTGTAATACTAATACATATATTTACCCCATCACTGCTTCCCTCTCCCCAACTCCAAGTCAGTGAATCGGAACAAACATGTGTAAGGTTGTTTGGTATTTGTACATAACTAGTCCATGCGATTTCAACTGGCAGTCTACAACGCATACATATAAATTATTGTGTACTTCCCCCTTTTCGCGAAAAAGTATTGCAGTGCACTTTACCATATAGAACGATCATACATATTGGTGAACAGATCAATCTCGTTGATTGGAATAATGAGTTTTGCCGCCATCTAGCGGGCTAAGCGCGTAGAGGTGTGAACACGTACAGCTCTTTTGGACTAACATTGTCTAAACTAGAGTACTAGACTATAATTATGTGTACGATATGCTGCCCCTTCTAAGACCAGCCCACCCCCCTCTTATCTAGGCCATCCTTTTCCTACACACACACACCCCCAATAATGCACGGCTAAACCACCAACATGTCCCTGAAAGAAGTCCTTTTATTTCGACATGTCCGCAGGAAGTTTGAGGGGCGGCCAGTATTTACTTAGATAGTAAAGTTTTGTTGAAACACATCTGTTTACTTACTTTCGAAATATCCGGAATGACCATAATTATACCCAATAAACCGACTTTGCAGACATATACAAATGCTACCACCACCTAACCCTGAACGAGGTCTTTTCCCATATGTCCGCAGGGAGTTTAAGGCATAGGCATAGGAGGCGGGGGGGGGGGGGGGGGGGGGGGGGGGGGGGGGGGGGGGGGGGGGGGGACGGCGGGACTGCAGCCTCCTTGGAGTTTTGAAAACGGCCATAATCGGGCAAATCGTGTCACAGTCGGGAAAATCGTGTCACAGTCGGGCAAATCCATGTCATATTCGGGCAAAATAATGTCTTATTTAGGAAAATCATTTAATAATCGGGCAAAATCATGTTACATTCAGGCAGTGTCATTATTTTCCGGCCAAACCATCTCACATTCAGGCGAAGTCGTGTTATTTTGGACTAAAGAATTGAAAACATGTAATTTTCCGGCATCAAGAAACGAGGTCTTTTTTTACAAAAGTTTTGTTTGCTTGTCAGGTGAAAATTCGAAAATTCCGGCAAAAGACATCTAATCAGCTCTCTCTGAAAGGCACGTGTCCCTACGCCTTCTTCTTCTTCTTGTTTCTTTTCTTCTTCTTCTTCTCCTTCTCCTTCTCCTTCTCCTTCTTCTTCTTCTTCTTCTTGTGTTCATTTTCTTTTTTTCTTGGGATAAATACGCTTTCAGACTAGTATAAAGAAAACGACAAAGCTCAATGTGAATGCTAGTCTTTAGTTCGAAGCCCTGTATGGGCTTGTTTCCTTCTTCTTCTTTTTTTTTACACATAGGCATAACGATTTGCCAATAAAACTGAAGAGGAAAAGGAACAATGAACTACAAAGCATCACATTGATAGTGACTTGTCGTCTGAAGGATTTCACACGGACATCCCTTGGCTCAGACAAGGCCTAGTCGGAGCACAGGTACGCTATGACAAGTGGCCTAGCGTGGTTGGACTGTTGGGGTGGGGTAGCAAAGACATGTTTTGTTTTGGGTGGGCACACCTTTTTCCACGTAGATCTCCCCTATGTTTTCCGAACAGATCGACGCCCCTGCGCTCCGCGGGCCGAGATCTTAATGGGGGCCATAATGCCCCCCCCCCCCCCCCCCGGCCATAAGAAGACCTCAAATAGCCCGGTCTATTTAGGGTTAAAGTATATAAAGTTGGCTTTATTTTATATGTAAATAAGTTTATTACATCTAAACCAAATAGATAATTTATCTAATTCATAATTCAAAGTTTCAATGAGAGTATTTAAATGTGTATGTGAATACAATATATTAGTGTCGTCTGCAAATGTATGTTAAGATTGATGATGTGTTTACAATGTCATTAATATAAATCAAAAAGAGCAAGGGACCTAAAATAGAGCCTTGTGGCACTCCAACATTTAATGGTTGAAGTTAACGACGAATTCAATTTAGAATCAACAAATTGTCGTTTATTATGTAAATAGTCTTTATTCCAAGAAAGAACGGTCCCTCTGATTCCATGGGTTTATAATATATAAAGCAATATTCCATGATTAATAGTGTCAAACGCTTTTGGCAAGTCCATAACAAATTCCTACAATGTGTTCTTTTTTAGCAAATGAATTAGTGATGTGATCACATAATTGCAAAATTGCCATAATCAGTTGAGTGATCTTTTATAAATCCATATTGGTTAGGTATTTATATGTTATTAATATTCAAAAATGAATATAATCTTGTATGTACAATTTTTCGAATATTTTAGATATGCTCGGTTACAAAGAAATTGGTCAATAATTCTTCATCTCAGAGGGGTCATCTTTATTGTGTATAGCAATTACTTTTGCTATTTTTGATAAATTTGGGGGAAGTTACACTTGTGAGAGATAAATTAAAATATAACACAACGGGGAAGCAATAAAATTAATAATCTTTAATAAACAAATATACACTTTTTTCATCATATCCACTTGCTTTACTACACTTTAATGACTGTGTATTTTCCAAGATTCATTGATAGTTGTTGGGTTAAGAAATAAAGATTGATCATTATTATATTGTGTATATTCTGAATAGTGGTGTCTTGTATGTGGTATCTGAGATGCTAATTTTTGACCACATTAATAAAAATAATTATTAAAAGCATTTGCAATTTGGCCAGGGTCTTTTATAGTTAGCCCATTTTTAACAATCTCATGAATATTTTGCATATTCTTTTAGGATCAAGAATTGAGTTTATAGTTTGCCACAACATCGACATTATCCTTCTACAAGAAACCCATATCCGTGATGAGACGTGTGAATCTAAGCTCCGCGTCAACGGCTTCAAGCTCATTGCGGCCGTGCACCACGCCAAGTATGGAGTTGCTACCTACCTTAGACATGACCTGACAGACTTCTGTGTCCTTGAGGAATCCTCCAATAATGACATCTTCACGGCCACCGTGAAAGTTGGAGATATAACAATCACAAACATATATATAAACCACCAAAAACGAACTGGCCCTCTCCTGCACTTCAGACCCATACCCACCCTGAAGTCCATGCTGGAGATTTCAACAGTCATCACTCATCCTGGGGCCTATGCAAAGATGACGAGAATGGAGAGCAACTGGATATGTGGGCATCAGCCTGCGACCGTTGCCTCCTTCATGATGCCAAACAACCGAGAACTTTCCACTCAAGCAGATGGAGAAGGGATTACAATCCGGATCTCTGCTTTCTGTCCAAAACCAGCAATGGCCGCCCACTACATGCATCCCGCAAGATACTTCCTCTCTTCCCTCATAGCCAAACATCGTCCAGCTTTAATCCATATTGGAGTAGAGATACCATCTTATCCAATTAAAGCCCCAACCACGATGGAACTTTAGGAAGGCTGACTGGAAAGCCTTTACAGATGACGTGGAGGACTAAATCACCAATCTTGAACCAGTCCCCAAAAGCTACACATCCTTCTGCAATATCCTCAAGGACACTGCCATGAAACACATCCCTCGTGGCTTTCGTAAAGTCTTCACACCTTGCTGGCTGCCAGAATCAGAAGAGCTCCTCAAGCAGTATGAATCCACTGGTGATCCAGACATTGCAACAGAACTTTTGGATTCCCTTGACACAGCTAGACAAAAGCGCTGGCAAGAGACGGTAGAACATCTCAATTTTACACACTCGAGGCTTGGAACCTTCTTCGACATCTTGGAGCAGCACCCGGTTCAACATC
Source organism: Echinarachnius parma (assembly GCA_037951105.1). Lineage (NCBI taxonomy): Eukaryota > Metazoa > Echinodermata > Echinoidea > Clypeasteroida > Echinarachniidae > Echinarachnius > Echinarachnius parma. The sequence goes on from JBAMJV010012499.1 coordinate 67,880, forward strand.
AACCTCCTAAAGTAACAGCAAATGCGTTGCTTCACGCCTGCTTCTCAATTCCAAGGTACCTTCTACAAAGGCATCACGTAAAGAAGTCAAGAAGAACCTTTCCAAGTCCTACTCAACATCAGCTATGACTTCCCCACTTGCAAGACCTTACACTAGAGAAGATGTCGACATTGGTCTCTCATCCACAAAATCAGGGAAAGCTGCGGGAATTGATGGAATCTACCCAGAATTCCTGAAGAACCTTGGACCAAAATGCCGCGGCTGGCTGGCCTCATTCTTCACACACATCCACTCTTCGGAGTTATCCCAAAGGCTTGGAGAGAGGTCAAAGTGATTGCGATCATCAAACCAGGGAAACCTGCGAACGACCCTGCAAGCTACCGTCCCATCTCTCTTCTGTGCACATCCTACAATTTGTTCGAGCGCCTCCTTCTAGTCAGGCTTAGCCCATTGGTAGAACCTGTGCTACCAAAGGAGCAAGCAGGCTTCAGACCGAAAAGGAGCTGTTCCGACCAAGTCCTAGCCCTCACTACCTTCATCGAGGCAGGATATCAGCGCGCCCTCAAAACGGGCGTGGCACTGATTGACCTCTCATCAGCCTACGACACTGTATGGAGACATGGCCTGCTACTCAAAGCGTCCCGCATCTTCAAGTGTCAGACAACCATGCGCATCCTTGCTTCCATACTCAGCAACAGAAGATCAGAGTTTCACTTGGAGGACAAACAAGCTCGGCTAGAACCCTCAACGACGGCCTGCCTCAAGGATCTGCCTTGGCCCCGATGCTTTTTAACATCTATGTAAGTGACATGCGGAGACCACGTCCAGGGAAATTTGCGTATGCAGATGACCTTGCACTAGCTACCCAATCCACCAATTTCAACGTACTTAGCAGAACCCTCACCTTCGTCCCAATCCCATAAGACTACAACCACTGCCTTCCACCTCAGTAACAGACAAGCAAAAACAGAACTGAATGTCACCTTCTGTGGCAAAAAGGTTAAGCATGAAGAGTTCCCCAAATACATTGGAGTTACCCTGGACCGCAGCCTCACCTATCGTGACATCTCAAGAGGTTTCTGGAAAACTGAAGACCAGAGTCAACATTTTCCGGAAGCTTGCAGGAAATAGCTGGGGTTCAGGCACACAAACCCTCCGAACAGCCTGCATAGCTCCTAGTCTACTCTGTTGTAGAGTACTGCTCACCAGTGTGGACAGAGAGCTGCCATACCCAAGAAGGTAGATCTAATCTTGAACTCGGCTATGAGAATAATTACTGGCACCCTTAAGTCAACACCCTCTTCAATGGCTACCTTCTCTCTCCCACATCGCTCCTCCTGGTGTACGCAGACAGGAGATAATGCGCAAGGAACTACACCACACCTCCACCAACCCAGACCTACCTATCCACGAAGACCTAGGAAACCAAACCAAAATGCGCCTAAAATCACGGACACCCTTTGGACTTCTGCAAAGTCTCTAGAAGAGTTTGACCTGAAAGGAGAATGGCGCAAAACCTGGGCAGAGTCCGACTTCCCTAACCATGACCTTGTACAGGACCCTACGTCAGAGCCAGCAGGGTTCAACCTCCCCAGAAAGCAATGGGTGACTCTGAACAGGATAAGAACACTCCATGAAAGGTCAGCCCATCATCTCCACCGATGGAAAATGAAAGACAGCCCTGCATGTGACTGCGGGAACCCAGACCAGACAGTGAAGCATGTGGTACACGACTGCCCTCTCCGATGTTTCCCTGATAGTTTTGAGGGGATTCATCAGACAACAGATGCTGATCTGACCTGGCTGAGAAACCTAGACTTGAATTTATAAATGTGCATATATGTCATACCAAACAAACAAACAAACTTACTATTATTCCCATTACTATCATTTTTTTTAGAATAATATAATTTACGGGATAAACGAATAATAGTCAATTATAGTAGTCAATTTATTACGATATAGTGTATATTTCTGATGATTTTCATTTGAGGGGTGTCGTAATGATTTTTTAATTCAAACATATAAAGAAACTGACCAGAAATATATTGTGATTAAAAGAAGGCAAAGAAAATTGGATTTCCAACGGGATTCGAACCCGAGACCTCCAGATTGCTAGACTGTATGATTTTTATATAAACAATTTCGAGTCTATATCGATTTTAATATACCGTGATCAATCCATGGTCGTTTAGGTTATTATTTTTTATTAAATTTAAATCGAACAAGGGGTATATATTCATTATAATAAAAAGTAAGCTTATCAATAAATTGTTATAACCATTTATTTACGTCCAATTCATTATACATTTTTAGCCATTCTTCCTGTCTCAACTCAATTTTAAGAGATTTAATATTTTGGTCAGACTCTTTCCTTTTCGTTTTTCTATTTGGACGATTTTGAATTTTAAAATGTATTCTTTTTATTATCATAAATATAGGCAAATGTTCACAAATATCATAAGACAATATTCCTCTAGACCTGTTTTTAATTTAGTTAGTGAATATGTTATCAAGCATTGTGTGAGACAATTGTGTAATCCTAGTTGGTATATCTATAAGAGGATATAATGCATACATTGAAAGTTTATTAACAAATCTTTGACTTACATTAGTAAAAGGTAAATATATATCAATATTGAAGTCTCCCATTAAATACATATCTTTATTTTCATAAGAAATTGTTATCTTAAAATGTTTCAAATTACTTATTAGGCGGTCTCAAATAAAACTTATAATTTAAATTTGTATATTATTTTCAATTACTTAATGAATACATTTTCGAATCCTTCAATAAAAATATATTTTATTATCTTAGATACAACATCACTATGTATATAAGCAGCTACTCCTCCCCTCTACCCTCATTACGATTGTCGCGAATTAATGTATAATGTATTATCAATACTAAATAATGGCGGAGAAAGTGAGTGCAACCATGTCTCTGTGAAGCCTATTATACAGAATGAAAATGCATCCATTAAAGACACAAATGTTTAAACATTTTCAATTTTTTTGGAGATTTCTAGCATTCATATGTAACAAGCTAAATTGAAGTTTGGGTATCATTATTATTATTATTATTTATATCAGTGTTTTTTTTTCCTTGAGAAGTAATAGTGGAATTGAACTTCTCAATCGTATAATATTTATTTTCATTTTCGGGGATCAAGACCTGATTATCTATAATATCATTATTCATTGAACAATGTTTCATATATATTGTTTT
>JBAMJV010012500.1:0-47173 GCA_037951105.1 Echinarachnius parma
GTGTACTACTACACTCTAAATTACAAGGGATTTAAAATTAAATCTATTAGATTTACTTTTAAATCTTTCTTCGGCTGTGGTTAGGGACCAGCCGATCATGATTTAAAATAAATCTTTCGTTGGATTAAAAAAATATAAATCCAGATAGATTAAAATTAAGCCCTTTTGGATTTGTTTTATGAATCCTTTTAGCTTATTATTTTTAATCTTGTTAGGATTAAAACTTGTTTAATCCTAAAAGGATTTAAAATCTAATAAATCCAGTTAGACTAGAATTAAATCTATTAGATTAACTTTTAAATCTTTCTTCGGCTGTGGTTAGTGATATGATTTAAATAAATCTTTCGTTGGATTAAAAAAAATATAAATCCAGATAGATTACAAATTAAGCCCTTTTGGATTTGTTCTATAAATCCTTTTAGCTTATTTTTCACTCTTCGAGGGATTGAAACAAGGGTTCTTTTAATCTTATTAGGATTAAAACTTGTTGAATCCACCTTAGCTATAGCCTTTCACTGCCTCGTCAGCCCGCTCAGCTCACGGCGTCGTGATGCTCTCTCAACGCGAGGCCCTCGCGCGGCACCGAGCCCTAGCTTGAGTTGCTGTATCGCAAACCGTCATCTCCTTCCCTAAAACCTAACCTACAGCCACACAGGCTCCTAACAACGACCACACATGTCTTACAAACTAATATTCTGACTATAATTAATGGCCACACAGGCAAATAATAATGTCCCACACAGGAGAAAAGCACATTTTAAGGACTTCTTCCGACAAAACCGCCATGTTGGCCACGGGTGCGAAAACTTAGCTTCAGAATACCGCAGTAGGTCACGTGTGAAATATCACTGTTCCCATTCGTCAAATTTCCGATAACCTGGCGTTATTTTCTAATCCTTTGATGGATTGGAAATCACACCTTGGCCTTCGATTAACAATTGCTTTCGAGCAACTTTTTAAGTCTTCATAGATTTACAAATAATCTAAGTGTATTTATATTTGTTTTAATCCAAGCTACGGTTTAGATTTTAAATCCCTGTAATTTAGAGTGTACTACTACACTCTAAATTACAAGGATTTAAAATTAAATCTATTAGATTTACTTTTAAATCTTTCTTCGGCTGTGGTTAGGGACCAGCCGATCATGATTTAAAATAAATCTTTCGTTGGATTAAAAAAATATAAATCCAGATAGATTAAAATTAAGCCCTTTTGGATTTGTTTTATGAATCCTTTTAGCTTATTATTTTTAATCTTGTTAGGATTAAAACTTGTTTAATCCTAAAAGGATTTAAAATCTAATAAATCCAGTTAGACTAGAATTAAATCTATTAGATTAACTTTTAAATCTTTCTTCGGCTGTGGTTAGTGATATGATTTAAATAAATCTTTCGTTGGATTAAAAAAATATAAATCCAGATAGATTACAAATTAAGCCCTTTTGGATTTGTTCTATAAATCCTTTTAGCTTATTTTTCACTCTTCGAGGGATTGAAACAAGGGTTCTTTTAATCTTATTAGGATTAAAACTTGTTGAATCCACCTTAGCTATAGCCTTTCACTGCCTCGTCAGCCCGCTCAGCTCACGGCGTCGTGATGCTCTCTCAACGCGAGGCCCTCGCGCGGCACCGAGCCCTAGCTTGAGTTGCTGTATCGCAAACCGTCATCTCCTTCCCTAAAACCTAACCTACAGCCACACAGGCTCCTAACAACGACCACAGATGTCTTACAAACTAATATTCTGACTATAATTAATGGCCACACAGGCAAATAATAATGTCCCACACAGGAGAAAAGCACATTTTAAGAACTTCTTCCGACAAAACCGCCATGTTGGCCACGGGTGCGAAAACTTAGCTTCAGAATACCGCAGTAGGTCACGTGTGAAATATCACTGTTCCCATTCGTCAAATTTCCGATAACCTGGCGTTATTTTCTAATCCTTTGATGGATTGGAAATCACACCTTGGCCTTCGATTAACAATTGCTTTCGAGCAACTTTTTAAGTCTTCATAGATTTACAAATAATCTAAGTGTATTTATATTTGTTTTAATCCAAGCTACGGTTTAGATTTTAAATCCCTGTAATTTAGAGTGTACTACTACACTCTAAATTACAAGGATTTAAAATTAAATCTATTAGATTTACTTTTAAATCTTTCTTCGGCTGTGGTTAGGGACCAGCCGATCATGATTTAAAATAAATCTTTCGTTGGATTAAAAAAATATAAATCCAGATAGATTAAAATTAAGCCCTTTTGGATTTGTTTTATGAATCCTTTTAGCTTATTATTTTTAATCTTGTTAGGATTAAAACTTGTTTAATCCTAAAAGGATTTAAAATCTAATAAATCCAGTTAGACTAGAATTAAATCTATTAGATTAACTTTTAAATCTTTCTTCGGCTGTGGTTAGTGATATGATTTAAATAAATCTTTCGTTGGATTAAAAAAATATAAATCCAGATAGATTACAAATTAAGCCCTTTTGGATTTGTTCTATAAATCCTTTTAGCTTATTTTTCACTCTTCGAGGGATTGAAACAAGGGTTCTTTTAATCTTATTAGGATTAAAACTTGTTGAGTCCACCTTAGCTATAGCCTCTCACTGCCTCGTCAGCCCGCTCAGCTCACGGCGTCGTGATGCTCTCTCAACGCGAGGCCCTCGCGCGGCACCGAGCCCTAGCTTGAGTTGCTGTATCGCAAACCGTCATCTCCTTCCCTAAAACCTAACCTACAGCCACACAGGCTCCTAACAACGACCACAGATGTCTTACAAACTAATATTCTGACTATAATTAATGGCCACACAGGCAAATAATAATGTCCCACACAGGAGAAAAGCACATTTTAAGGACTTCTTCCGACAAAACCGCCATGTTGGCCACGGGTGCGAAAACTTAGCTTCAGAATACCGCAGTAGGTCACGTGTGAAATATCACTGTTCCCATTCGTCAAATTTCCAATAACCTGGCGTTATTTTCTAATCCTTTGATGGATTGGAAATCACACCTTGGCCTTCGATTAACAATTGCTTTCGAGCAACTTTTTAAGTCTTCATAGATTTACAAATAATCTAAGTGTATTTATATTTGTTTTAATCCAAGCTACGGTTTAGATTTTAAATCCCTGTAATTTAGAGTGTACTACTACACTCTAAATTACAAGGATTTAAAATTAAATCTATTAGATTTACTTTTAAATCTTTCTTCGGCTGTGGTTAGGGACCAGCCGATCATGATTTAAAATAAATCTTTCGTTGGATTAAAAAAATATAAATCCAGATAGATTAAAATTAAGCCCTTTTGGATTTGTTTTATGAATCCTTTTAGCTTATTATTTTTAATCTTGTTAGGATTAAAACTTGTTTAATCCTAAAAGGATTTAAAATCTAATAAATCCAGTTAGACTAGAATTAAATCTATTAGATTAACTTTTAAATCTTTCTTCGGCTGTGGTTAGTGATATGATTTAAATAAATCTTTCGTTGGATTAAAAAAATATAAATCCAGATAGATTACAAATTAAGCCCTTTTGGATTTGTTCTATAAATCCTTTTAGCTTATTTTTCACTCTTCGAGGGATTGAAACAAGGGTTCTTTTAATCTTATTAGGATTAAAACTTGTTGAATCCACCTTAGCTATAGCCTTTCACTGCCTCGTCAGCCCGCTCAGCTCACGGCGTCGTGATGCTCTCTCAACGCGAGGCCCTCGCGCGGCACCGAGCCCTAGCTTGAGTTGCTGTATCGCAAACCGTCATCTCCTTCCCTAAAACCTAACCTACAGCCACACAGGCTCCTAACAACGACCACAGATGTCTTACAAACTAATATTCTGACTATAATTAATGGCCACACAGGCAAATAATAATGTCCCACACAGGAGAAAAGCACATTTTAAGAACTTCTTCCGACAAAACCGCCATGTTGGCCACGGGTGCGAAAACTTAGCTTCAGAATACCGCAGTAGGTCACGTGTGAAATATCACTGTTCCCATTCGTCAAATTTCCGATAACCTGGCGTTATTTTCTAATCCTTTGATGGATTGGAAATCACACCTTGGCCTTCGATTAACAATTGCTTTCGAGCAACTTTTTAAGTCTTCATAGATTTACAAATAATCTAAGTGTATTTATATTTGTTTTAATCCAAGCTACGGTTTAGATTTTAAATCCCTGTAATTTAGAGTGTACTACTACACTCTAAATTACAAGGATTTAAAATTAAATCTATTAGATTTACTTTTAAATCTTTCTTCGGCTGTGGTTAGGGACCAGCCGATCATGATTTAAAATAAATCTTTCGTTGGATTAAAAAAATATAAATCCAGATAGATTAAAATTAAGCCCTTTTGGATTTGTTTTATGAATCCTTTTAGCTTATTATTTTTAATCTTGTTAGGATTAAAACTTGTTTAATCCTAAAAGGATTTAAAATCTAATAAATCCAGTTAGACTAAAATTAAATCTATTAGATTAACTTTTAAATCTTTCTTCGGCTGTGGTTAGTGATATGATTTAAATAAATCTTTCGTTGGATTAAAAAAATATAAATCCAGATAGATTACAAATTAAGCCCTTTTGGATTTGTTCTATAAATCCTTTTAGCTTATTTTTCACTCTTCGAGGGATTGAAACAAGGGTTCTTTTAATCTTATTAGGATTAAAACTTGTTGAATCCACCTTAGCTATAGCCTTTCACTGCCTCGTCAGCCCGCTCAGCTCACGGCGTCGTGATGCTCTCTCAACGCGAGGCCCTCGCGCGGCACCGAGCCCTAGCTTGAGTTGCTGTATCGCAAACCGTCATCTCCTTCCCTAAAACCTAACCTACAGCCACACAGGCTCCTAACAACGACCACACATGTCTTACAAACTAATATTCTGACTATAATTAATGGCCACACAGGCAAATAATAATGTCCCACACAGGAGAAAAGCACATTTTAAGGACTTCTTCCGACAAAACCGCCATGTTGGCCACGGGTGCGAAAACTTAGCTTCAGAATACCGCAGTAGGTCACGTGTGAAATATCACTGTTCCCATTCGTCAAATTTCCGATAACCTGGCGTTATTTTCTAATCCTTTGATGGATTGGAAATCACACCTTGGCCTTCGATTAACAATTGCTTTCGAGCAACTTTTTAAGTCTTCATAGATTTACAAATAATCTAAGTGTATTTATATTTGTTTTAATCCAAGCTACGGTTTAGATTTTAAATCCCTGTAATTTAGAGTGTACTACTACACTCTAAATTACAAGGATTTAAAATTAAATCTATTAGATTTACTTTTAAATCTTTCTTCGGCTGTGGTTAGGGACCAGCCGATCATGATTTAAAATAAATCTTTCGTTGGATTAAAAAAATATAAATCCAGATAGATTAAAATTAAGCCCTTTTGGATTTGTTTTATGAATCCTTTTAGCTTATTATTTTTAATCTTGTTAGGATTAAAACTTGTTTAATCCTAAAAGGATTTAAAATCTAATAAATCCAGTTAGACTAGAATTAAATCTATTAGATTAACTTTTAAATCTTTCTTCGGCTGTGGTTAGTGATATGATTTAAATAAATCTTTCGTTGGATTAAAAAAATATAAATCCAGATAGATTACAAATTAAGCCCTTTTGGATTTGTTCTATAAATCCTTTTAGCTTATTTTTCACTCTTCGAGGGATTGAAACAAGGGTTCTTTTAATCTTATTAGGATTAAAACTTGTTGAATCCACCTTAGCTATAGCCTCTCACTGCCTCGTCAGCCCGCTCAGCTCACGGCGTCGTGATGCTCTCTCAACGCGAGGCCCTCGCGCGGCACCGAGCCCTAGCTTGAGTTGCTGTATCGCAAACCGTCATCTCCTTCCCTAAAACCTAACCTACAGCCACACAGGCTCCTAACAACGACCACACATGTCTTACAAACTAATATTCTGACTATAATTAATGGCCACACAGGCAAATAATAATGTCCCACACAGGAGAAAAGCACATTTTAAGGACTTCTTCCGACAAAACCGCCATGTTGGCCACGGGTGCGAAAACTTAGCTTCAGAATACCGCAGTAGGTCACGTGTGAAATATCACTGTTCCCATTCGTCAAATTTCCGATAACCTGGCGTTATTTTCTAATCCTTTGATGGATTGGAAATCACACCTTGGCCTTCGATTAACAATTGCTTTCGAGCAACTTTTTAAGTCTTCATAGATTTACAAATAATCTAAGTGTATTTATATTTGTTTTAATCCAAGCTACGGTTTAGATTTTAAATCCCTGTAATTTAGAGTGTACTACTACACTCTAAATTACAAGGATTTAAAATTAAATCTATTAGATTTACTTTTAAATCTTTCTTCGGCTGTGGTTAGGGACCAGCCGATCATGATTTAAAATAAATCTTTTGTTGGATTTAAAAAATATAAATCCAGATAGATTTAAAATGAAGCCCTTTTGGATTTGTTTTATAAATCCTTTTAGCTTTTTTTCACTCTTTGAGGGATTGAAACAAGGGTTATTTCAATCTTATTGGGATTAAAACTTTTTTAATCCATAAAGGATTTAAAATCTAATAAATCCAGTTGAACTGAAATTAAATCTATTAGATTAACTTTTAAATCTTTCTTCGGCTGTGGTTAGGGACCGGCCGATCATGATTTAAAATAAATCTTTCTTTGGATTAAAAAAATATAAATCCAGATAGATTAAAATTAAGCCCTTTTGGATTTGTTTTATAAATCCTTTTAGCTTATTATTTTTTAATCTTGTTAGGATTAAAACTTTGTTAATCCTAAAAGGATTTAGAATCGAATAAATCCAGTTGGACTAGAATTAAATCTATTAAATTAACTTTTAAATCTTCCTTCGGCTGTGGTTAGTGAACATGATTTAAAATAAATCTTTCGTTGGATTAAACAAATATAAATCCAGATAGATTACAAATTAAGCCCTTTTGGATTTGTTCTATAAATCCTTTTAGATTATTTTTCACTCTTCGAGGGATTGAAACAAGGGTTCTTTTAATCTTATTAGGATTAAAACTTGTTGAATCCACCTTAGCTATAGCCTCTCACTGCCTCGTCAGCCCGCTCAGCTCACGGCGTCGTGATGCTCTCTCAACGCGAGGCCCTCGCGCGGCACCGAGCCCTAGCTTGAGTTGCTGTATCGCAAACCGTCATCTCCTTCCCTAAAACCTAACCTACAGCCACACAGGCTCCTAACAACGACCACACATGTCTTACAAACTAATATTCTGACTATAATTAATGGCCACACAGGCAAATAATAATGTCCCACACAGGAGAAAAGCACATTTTTAGGACTTCTTCCGACAAAACCGCCATGTTGGCCACGGGTGCGAAAACTTAGCTTCAGAATACCGCAGTAGGTCACGTGTGAAATATCACTGTTCCCATTCGTCAAATTTCCGATAACCTGGCGTTATTTTCTAATCCTTTGATGGATTGGAAATCACACCTTGGCCTTCGATTAACAATTGCTTTCGAGCAACTTTTTAAGTCTTCATAGATTTACAAATAATCTAAGTGTATTTATATTTGTTTTAATCCAAGCTACGATTTAGATTTTAAATCCCTGTAATTTAGAGTGTACTACTACTACTACTACTACTACTACTACTACTACTACTACTACTACTACTACTACTACTACTACTACTACTACTACTACTACTACTACTACTACTACTACTACTACTACTACTACTACTGCTATTACTACTACTACTAAACATGATAATAGCAATACGATTATATAGAGAATAGGAAGATAATCAACAGCAACAACAACTGCAAAAAGAAGGAGGCGAATGTAATACAAACTGGAATGGAATATAATATGAATAGATCATGACGATAATATCAGCATTGCTACAAGATGACAAAACATATAAATATATTCTTTTACTTACCATTATATGATTCGATGTGCACTTCAGTAAATCCCGTTGGTATGCGTTTTCGTTTTCCTTCTTTGCAATGAATCCATGAATTAAAGAAGACCAACATTACAACATAGTTCGTTGAGTATATGGATGTGAAAAGCATTAATTAAATCATTACATTTCACTAACAATCACAGAAATGGCGTTTCATGAGAGAATCGTGTTCGGGGAATTTATAATTGGCATGATTTACACGGCATGGTATTTTGCCATGGATATTCAGAGTACTTAATGCTGCTTCTGTGCCATGATTCTAACAAGAAATCTTTTTCATAGAACATAGAGAACAATTGTGTATTGCAGACTCCAAATTAACGTTCCTAGAAGAATTTTTAGATATCAAGTTCTGAAATAGCATATTTCAGGGAACATAACTTCCAGAATATTTTGTTTTGCGGAATTGATTGATAAGATAAAAAGTGATCTATTTTAAGCCCAACACACACAGAATCGACTCAACCCGACCCGACAGTTTTTCACTCAAATCGGCTAAGTAAGCGTTGCCTCAGGACTCCGATTTCGCCAGTCAGGAGCCAATTGAAGGTCAGTCGGAGCCGATTCAGCATGTTTAATCGGCTCCGACTGAAAAACTCGACTTTAGCCTGACTGAAAACCAGTTGGATCGGATTGAGTTGGCTCTGTGAGCTTTGGGCTTAACACTATATCAGAATTTTCCCCGTTTTTGCTCTTCTCTAATTTCCTTTAAAAAAACGAATCCGCTAATGCCTAGGTCACAAATGCTCCGGGCGCCGTACGATTTTTCTTCCTACGGCGGATTTCCTACGATTTTGGGAATTTGTGATATCGTACGATGTCTGTGGTATCTTAGAGTATCAGTCACATATTTGCCGGGGCCCGTACGATGACTTTTGGCTTGAAATAAAACAGAAATCGCACGGCTCCCGTGAACACAATATTAATGCCCGTACGGGTGCCTTATGGTGCTCTTGCGGTGACTCCACGGCACCCGTACGATTTGAGTGGCCAAATATTCAGTCTCAAAATCGTACGATATTCGAAAAAAAAGGCTGCGGTGTCCGTGCTGTGCCCTTACGGTGCCCGTGCGATGCTCTCTACGACGTGTCTACGGGCTTACGGCAAGTTAAAAATCGTACGATGCATTTTTTTTTTAAACTCCGCGTTAAACATTTTGTTGACATCGTACGGCGAGGAAAAATGCCACGGCGACCGCACGATAGCCACGGTAGACTAGATGTAGACTTTCGAGAGCTGATCTCCGCCACCCCGAACCCGCCAATGAGAGAGCTCTGTATACAGCATTGATCTGTACTCACTCGTGTGATCTGTACACACGACAGATCCAACGGGCATACAGTTCACAGGGTAACGCGATGTATGGGGGAAAGGTGTATGCACGCGCGAACAGTTCACAGAGTATAGAACCTAGACTATAGCCACGGCACCCTTGCGGGCGCCGCAAGATTCCCGCAAGATTTCACCTAAAAGTGGCATCGTACGGGCGCCGTATCCCAAATCGGAGCATTTGTGACCTAAGCATAAGTCGGCTCTGGATCTAGCACAATTCACGCTGTGTAAACCTCCGATTAGATTCATCGAAATCCAAGAATATGCATGCATTTAAAACTGAAAATGAACCCGTCAGCGAGTGGTGGATCCAGGGTTAAACCCCATAGCAACACGGCAATCAGACAAACTCTATGTGAAGAAATCCCGAGGACAATGAGCTCCCTTTTTCACTTGCACGTCTTTTTATATAAATATAGGGGGTGCAGCTATCTGCTTGGTTACGTCATGGTTGAAGCTAGTGCGCATGCGCCGCTACGCGATTTCGCTGTCACGTCGCCTCGACTAGATGTATACATGTACTCGAAATGTCATCATGTGACGTTACGCGAGAGCCAACGTGCAGCGCATGCGCACCGCCTACGACCGTCATTTAACCCTCTCAGTGCCTCATTAATTTGCAATAATCATCATGACCCATTTCCTAGTCAAGTTTACATGAATATAATAATTTCATCTACAGTCAATTGAAATTTGATAAGAAGAAGAGTGTCTCTATACAATTAACTCCACAGCTATTTATTGTCATGTGTGAATTATATAGCAAATGATTTGATCTGATGCTACGAGTACTGTGACTAGAGTTGATCATGGCGCTAGCTGGGTTAATCACGTACCGAGCCACATATTGGACATGCGATCGAAACGTCCATACATACAAATTAATGAGCAGTTTTTAACGACGAATTGAATCACGAATAGAAAATATATTGACTAGCAACTAATCACAGTTTATTTAGACAGTGTCAATATTGATGAATTGAGCACTGTTGATTAGAATGAAAGCCCATTTAAATAATAATCAAGGAAACCATCAAAGTTGAATAGCCATTACGAATTTAATTAATTAAATTAAATTGTTATATGTTATTGATAGTAGATAGCAGTTTTTAACGACGAATTGAATCACGAATAGAAGATATATTGACTATACAGTGCGAGTCAAAAAAACGAAACCGGACTTTGATAGCTTATAAATCCACAATTATAAACATATGTTGATATTGGTATCAGATTAAAGCTTTGGAAATTGCCTTTAAAATTATACATCATACATTTTGATCACTTTACGCTTCATCGAACGCGAACTTATTATCCAAAGTCATACAAAAACTACCCGTGTCCAAGTTTGCCCTTGTCTTGTTCTAAACACAACAAACAAAATTAAGTCTCCCCTAATCAAAATAGCGTAATTTTTTAACAAAAAGGTTTTGAGCAAAATAACTTGGCAGGATTGTTTCTACGCTTATTGACTCACTTCTGTGTGAAAATGATATTTATCCGTCAAGTCATGAATGAGTGAGCACACATTAAAGACAAAATTGTCACTTTTCTAAAGTCACAAGAGTCATGTGACTTTTGAAAAGTGACAATTTTGTCTTTATTGGGTGCTCACTCATTCATGACTCGACGGATAATATCATTTTTACACAGAAGTTAATGAATAAGTGTAGAAACAATCCTGCCGAGTTATTTTGCTCAAAACCTTTTTGTTAAAAATGTACGATATTTTGATTAGGGGGGACTTTTTTGTTGTGTTTATCATAAATGAATGCGTTTGTTTACCGTTTTTTCAAATAGAGCATTTCAAGAATATCCTTTGGTGAATCAAAGCAAATACCAGCTGGTTGCCAATGTTTTTCATGTTTTTCATGTTCATCAGTGTTGAAGGGGATCCCCCACTGTCCTCCCATCAGCAGCCCCATTGTTTGGAGGCAGGGGCTCTGAATAGGACATGTTTAGGATGAAGTTATCTTTGAAAATCAAACAACAGATGCAACCATTCACAAAACACTGAAAACTTGGACACGGGTAGTTTTTGCATGCTTTTGGATAATTAGGTCGCGATCGGTGAAGCATGAAGTGATCAGAGTGTATGATATATCATTTTAAAGGCAATTTCCCAAGCTTTAACATGAAACCAATATCAACATTTATACCTCTAGATTTCTGGATTTATAAGCTATCAAAGTCCGGTTTCGTGTTTTTTTTTACTCGCACTGTATAGCAACTAATTACAGTTTATTTAGAAAGTAATGTATCAATATTGATGAACTGAGGATTGTTGATTAGAATGAAAGCCCATTTAAATAATAATCCAGAAAACCATCAAAGTAGAATAGCCATTATGAATATAATTCATTATATTAAAATCTATTTTTATATGTTATTGATAGTAGATATGAAAAGATCGCGTCTATTGACTATAAAGTATATGAAAATACATTAACTTTCGAATAAATTCGTTCTTATTACTCATTAACACTAATGTCATATCTTTAACA
Source organism: Echinarachnius parma (assembly GCA_037951105.1). Taxonomy (NCBI): domain Eukaryota; kingdom Metazoa; phylum Echinodermata; class Echinoidea; order Clypeasteroida; family Echinarachniidae; genus Echinarachnius; species Echinarachnius parma. The sequence continues at coordinate 11,784 of JBAMJV010012500.1, forward strand.
AAATATATAGTCAATTAACCTTTATAGCGCGTAATATGATTGATAACGATCTTTTTCCGCTTAATTTGTTCGTATACGGTCGTATAATGTCAATTTTGTAATACATCATAATTGATATACTAAGGATATGGCACATTAATTTATATTCGCTAATTATGTACGACGATCGCGTTCGTAAATTATGCATATTAATGAGGTAATTCATTATTGTATAAGGAAATTATCTGGAGGCGTATTGTTAATTTACTATAAACGTATTTTACAAACGGTATACTTTGACATTCAACTCTTATTATTGATATAAATTTGAGACAAAATAATAACCCTGTCCAGTTTATCTTTTTTGATAACATTTTAAATTGCATTCAATAACAACTACACCACAATGTTACCACTTCTATTATACGAATATAACTTCAATGAAATGGACTGTCCGCCTTTTGCAAGCCAAATTTCAAAAGTTGCGAGGTTATTGTCTTATATGAAATAACTGTCATTTAACAGCATGCCTGAACAAATTAGGGCTCGAAATCTCTTTTTCGTGGAGTTATAGACCTCAGAATAATAAAACGACACAACGCGTTAAATTGTGCATTATACGAGTATTCACCCGGTGCGAAATTTCGCTCACGGCGCATTCCACGGAGTACCACGTTGCTGTGCGTGACTCCTACGTAACCCGCGCACAGATTGTGATCGAACAACGGCGTAAGCGAATACTAAACAAAATAACCAAAACTCGCTAAAACTGACTAGATGTAATATTGTATATTCTTTACAAATGTCGGCTTCACAATACCTTTACAAGAATAAGTACAATATTGTTGTAATATTATGCTAAATCAGTTAAACTCCTTTATTGACCGATATATAGTTTGGTGGAGGGGCGCATTCGTTTTTCATTCGTAGAATCCAAATTACAGGGCTGTTCGATCTGAATTGTTGTGTGTGTGTTACATTCATCCTCATCCGTCTACTGGAAACTGTTCAGACGATTTGTAAAAGAGGGACTGTCCCTTTAAAGGGATCTAGTAACATTTTCATGATTTATAACATTTTATCTGGAACTCTAGCGGCTCTCATATATATAATTGTAATCGTATTCCCAGTAGAAACATGAAGCAGGTTTGGGTTTTCCGCATTTCTCCTTCGTTATAAAGATATTAATGATTGAAGTGTTTGAATTTCTAACAAAGTAAGTGCAGTGAGTTGGCAAATACCACTTTGCATTTTCGCTCATTACTCGGTCATATGGCATTTATTTACCGTGGAATTTGCACACATCTATACTTGGACATACCGTATCAGATCACAAAAATACACATTTCATCAGACAAGCATTCACGACTTTTTGCACATGTCAACAAATTTATTAAATCCCTTTAATTATTTTCCTGACATATATTCTCGCAATCCAATTGAAAACACGGCCATAATTACCACGATGTTGGTTTTAATAATGTAAACTGCTCTGGATATAATTACATAATTTTAGGTCAATTGGATATCACATCGTCTGATTAGCCATTGCTTTTTGTTTTGTTTAAGCGATGGGAATGTAACGTTCCCCATATTTGTAAAGTTCTTTTTTTTTGCCTGCGACCAATTTTGTTTAAAGATTATATTCTTAAAGGGATCTGATAACATTGTCTCAATCCACACAATTTAATTTGGAACTTAGTGGTTCTGCCATACCTTCGTGTATTTGTATTAACAAAAGAAAGAAACATGTTTTTTGTTCGAGTTCCCCTTTCGTTAGAAAAATGTCTACGATTAAAGTGTTCAGGTTTTCAACTATCCATTGGATAATCATAACTGCGTACAATGTCAGTGCAATACATAAGTAGATATCACTTTGTATTTTAGCCCATTACTCGGCCATATATCCATTTAACTTGAAATGTTCACACATTACTAAGTGGACATATCACATCACAACATTACACATTGTATCAACCGATAACCAATTTTGCACATATACAAAGTTTAATATTAGATCCCTTTAAGTATTTTTCATGACATAGATTTTTGCAATCCGACTAAAAAAACGGGCTTAATAAGCACAATGTTAGTTTGCATTAAAATTAACTAACCTGGATATAATGACATATATTTAGATTAATTGGATATCACACCGCCTGAGTAGCCATTAAATGGCTACTCCGGCGGTGTAATATCCAATTAACCTAAATGTTGATGTTTGCTTTATTAAAGCGATGTAACGATTCCCCATATTTCGAAAGTTTCTTTTGTTTGCCTGCGACCAATTACTTAAACGATTATGTTCTTAATTTGCTTAGTGTGATATAAATCACTGTGTCATTGGGTCTGAAGCAATTTGACGAAAATCTCGTCCATCCAAACCCTAGCTCAGCTCAGCTCCTCATTTTGCTCATTTTGCTTCATGTTTCAATTTTTTGTTTTATTTTTCATATCAGACTATCTATTTCCTTGCTATCAATGATGTTGATACATCCATTTAATTCCATGTCTTTCCAGTCAGAAATGATCATAACATGCAGACTAAACATACTTGCTTACACAATAAGCACTGAAATACACTGGCAATGAATTGTTTTGGACCGCTGAAGAAGCTAGGGAACAAAATACATAAGATTACGTCAGATATACAAATAAAATAGACAATCATTCGTTGGATACAAAAACCAATGCACTACAAAAGCTAAGCTTAATCTATTATAATAGGCCCAATCATGGTAGCGATTTTTAAAATGTACGTCAAACGTTTCTTACTCTACTCAGCATTAACAAAAAATACTGCAAAAAAAACAAATCTGATGTTAAGAATCTACTTTGTTTGACGAAAACACATCCGTGATGCTTTTTAGAGTCGGTCCATTTCCCACCATATCAACCACGAACTTATGAATGTCGTCTCGCCTGTAATACGCGTACACTACTACAGCGGCGACGCACAGGTGCAACGAAACGCCCGGGAGCGCGCGCTTCACCTGTGCACGCATCATAGGTACAAAGAACGACCACACCTTGCTGTTTGCGTACGCGCATTCCCTCCGGAATGTCCCGCGTTGAGTAACTCGTTGGTAGTAGTCGCTTGTTAGAGGGCGCCCTGACAGGAAAAGTCGTTCTGAGAGCCCGACGAATGTAAGTCGGTGTAGGACGCAGCTGAGAAAAATGTCGGCGATGGTAAAAGTATCTCCGCACAGCCAGTATTCGTTGTCGCCTGGTGGAAAAAAAAAGAAATTTGAAAGATACATTTTTAAAAATCGATTTGCATGGAGATTTCCGTATGAACGTATGAACGTATGGAATGTGTGTGTGTATATGTGTGCGCACACACACGCATAGGTGAGTTCGTGTGTGCGTGTTTTATTAATTTATTTATTTTTAAGTTAATTTTTTGTCTAATTAATCGAATAAAAAAACCCCCATAAAGTGACAATTGATGAGAGTGATGTAATTATCATATGATACACATTTAAACAGAAAATAGCACGTATGACCTTTGACAGAACATGACATGACATACCGTACTCAGACTTCCGCTTCCGGAGCTCCTCTTCCACCTCCTCCAGTAATGTATCGCACACCTCGATGCACTTCAAGACAGTTTCCTTGTTCCGAACCATCTCTCCGAACTCCGAATAGTCACGACGATTGGTTCGCTCTTCTTCGGGCAAGTTCGACAGCTCCTCGGCTCTTTTCAGCATATCTGCCAAAGAGTGATTTTTTTCTGAGAGTAAGTTAATAGACCCAGCTTGTGATCCTAAAGGGATCTTCATCAGATGCAACATTTTCACACGATGTTTGTTTTCTCTACAAAATAGGTTGATTACAACCAAGAAACACGTTTACGTACTTCCTTGCAAATGAAACAGAGCTTTAGTATATTTGATTGATCAGTTCGGTAATTTTTGGACAAATTCGGCAAATTCCCGAAACCTGCCGTTACCGTTTTCAAGAACACTTCGGCAGTACCTCGAACACTTTGTAGGGTAATCTCTGTAGAATATCTTGGTAGATAAACACAATATGGACGGCAGTCATATAAGATACAGCAGGCGCGCCGGAAGCAGTTTTGGATTGGGGGGGGGGGGGGGGCAAAACCCTAAAGGGGGCTCACGATTTATGTGTTTAGGGGCTCATGGCCGGGGGGGGGGGGGGGCCACTCAACTATATTGCTGTACACACGCGCGACCACAGGTTTTTCAAACCCACCCTAAACAAGTTTTATCCATTGGTCAAATTTATACCCTATTCAAGTATTTTCGCGTGCTTTTTTGACAATTTTACCCCCCTAACAAGTATAACCCCTAAAACATACCCCTAAACAAGGTCTACTTCAATTGAACAAGTTCGGAGAAAAGGATACCCTAAACGCGTATTTGTTTAACTCCACAATCATACCCTTTTTCTGATTTTGGCCTTGTTGACACCCTAAACGCGTCACGCGCGTGACGCGCCATGATCGGGAAGGAAAAAGTCATAGAAGTATGAATAAATAAACCAACCCGTTTATAAGTAGAAGGCTCACTTTTTACGCGTTTTTTTGGTCGCGCGTGTGTACAGCAATATAGTTGAGTGCCCCCCCCCCCCCCGGGGGGCTCATGCCCAACCACACTCACATAGTTGCCAACTTTGAGCCAGAGGTGCGAGTGAGACATTGCGAGGATAAAGCGACCAAGCCCGAGGGAGCCCGAAGTGACTGAGCGAAGTCCCCCCCTCCCCCCCCCCCCTCCCACGGTAGGGAGCTTTTGCATTTTATGACTTGAAATTATGCAATCTGGTGCATAAAAACATGATCCAACAACATAGCTTACAGCCAAAAATTAGTCCCGAGTGAATGAATCCCACTCTCACGGGGAAGATTTTGCATTTATATACTGGTAATGGTGCAATTTGGTGCACGTCACACAAACAGCCAGAGCAATAATAGCCTACACAGGAACTACGTAGACCGGTACAGAAAAATCCACCCCAGACGTACCATACGCAAGTAAAGCCCGGCGCAGACAGAGCCGACTCGACCCGAACCGACTGGTTTTCAACCTGATTAACTCAGTATGCGTTGCCTCAGGACTCCGGTTTTGCCAGTCAAGAGCCAGTCGGCGGTCATTCGAGGCCGATTTAACATGTTGAATTGGCTCCGACTAAGCGAAACTGACTCTAGCCTGACTGAAAACCAGTCAGATCGGGTCGAGTCGGCTCTGTCTGCGCCGGGCTTTACACAACAAACTGAGATAATTTGTTTGCGCGCGAAGCGCGCAGCGAAAACGTTTAATGGATGTATAGCTTAGTTTTTAAACGTTAGAATGAACAAGCATTGGCTGATACATTTAAAGGGGTAGTTTAGTTTTGGTAAGGCTCAACTTTAGTTACCAAACATGGACAGTAACATTATAAAACTAATAGTTTTAATTCCACCATGCTCGAAAGGTATACAAAATTCCAAACGACTAAGTAAAAAGCCCGTTATCATTAAAAAAGAGCCATTAAAACTCAAGAGGGCGCTCTCTAAAAAGGCATTGGTTTCAACCATTTTTCATACAAAATTATGCATGTGATGTTTTGTTGTAATAATGAATAAATAGAGAGATCATCAACAAATATTTAAAAAACGCTTTTGAAAATTTTTGAAAAAGTGCAAGTATTTTTTAATTTTTTTGAAATATTCATCTAATTATTTGGGCCCCAAATAATTATTGGATCAGATATATTTATTGATATTTCAGCCGTTTCTGGGCCTATTTTGACCAAATAAAGTTTATTCTGCCATTAAAATTGCATGTTCTCGCTAATTCGACACTCAGTTTTTCATTACCTCACAAAAAAAATGTGATGTGCAGCGCCCTCTCTACCAAAACTAAACTACCCCTTTAATGTTTTCTTTTCCTTTTTCTTTCTTTTTTTTTTTTTTTTTTAGGGGGGGGGGGGGGGCTTTTGAGGGAGGGGGCAAAAACGCGTTTTGCCCCCCCCCCCCCCACTTTTTGGATTGGGGGGGGGGGGGGGGGCGGCCGCCCCCCCCCCCCCCCCCCCTGCCCCCCCCCCCCCCCCACTTCCGGCGCCAATGAGATACAGTGTATGAGTACGTCAAATTATTTGAGTGCAACAACTGCACGGTTGACATGCTTGGCAAACGAATAGGGTGAATTAGTTGCCGGCTATATTTTGTCAGAATTAATTTGAAACCTATCATTATGTCACCAAAATGCTCCCTATTAATATTATAATGAAAAATATTACGTAATCGAAATCTCCAATATTCGTGTATTTTCACACATTTAGAATCCCCATCTAGTGGAATCAATCACATTTTGTCGCTTTATTAGTGGAAATATGGCATGTATGCCGTTAACGTAAGTGTCGCAATCATAAAAGTCAAACTAAGCATTGTCATTTTATACTCGCCTGTGTCATGAAGAAGGATTGAAATGTAAAATAATCTTCCCCAATCGCTTATTATAATCTGAAGTGTGCCTTGTAATAACTCGATGGAACCATAGGGTTAATAGATAGACTCACTATCCAGTCTCGCCAGTGACACGAACCCAGGAACCATGCTATTGGTGGTGATGGTGTCACGGTGGTACACCCCTCCGTATGTGATGACCGGTATGTTGAGGGCGTTTAACTGGTCCCGGAAGTAGCTCACCCGCTCGGCATTATGGGATTGCTCTTCTGGGCACAATTTTGGTTCTAGAAAATAAAGAAAGGAATATTATTGTTAGTCACAATTGTAATATTTTACCTAAATAAAATTATGATGGTCGTAATAGTGTCCCGGCGGTACGCCGCTCCATATTTGATGACCGGTATGTTGAGGGCGTTTAACTGGTCCCGGAAGTAGCTCACTCGCTCAGCATTATGGGATTGTTCTTCTGGACACAATTTCGGTTCTAGAACAGAAATAAATGAAACATGATATATTTTATATTATTTCTTGTATATGTGTATCATAACTCATACAATATATTACCTAACAAAACGTTCCAACTTTAGAGCCACGATAGTTATATACATCCCGGCGGAATCATTCATGTGTGAGGGCGCAACATTACTTAAAGGGAAATGCAACTCAAGATGGGGGTTTATCCTACTTTATACATCGTAATATGCCTGTTTATTATGTAACATTACTCCGACTCAGATTTTATACTTTGGAAGAAATATGTGAAAACTCTATCGGGTATACCACTATTCAAGCGAACACTGGAGGACGCCATTATTAGGTTTGTGCGGACTATACGGTCAATTATATGCACTAATGCATTTCAATAGCACCAATTCAAACCATTGTCTGAATACTTGTAGATGCTTTGAAATCAGTGAAAAGCTTTTTGTTCGGCCCAAAGCACATACGTCAGAGTTTGCAAAGCATGTCGGGTAATTACAAGAACATGGCCGCTCCCATCATCTTTTGCCGCTGTAAGAATTAGTAAAATGTGGGTATGTTCACGTAAGGATTTCATGGGATCCAGGAGGCCAAAATTAAGTTATGTATCAAATCAAATGTCTGTTCACTCTTTAAACGATAATAATAACCGAAAGCCATAGTTCCATTGCCCTTTAAAGGGACAGTCACTCTTTTACAAAAACGTCTGAACAGTTTCCAGTTGAAGGGTGGGGATGAATGAAACACACACAAAAAAATCAGATCGAACAGCCCTATAATTTGGATTCTACGAATGAAAAACGAATGCGTCCCTCCATCAGACTATATATCGGTCAATACAAGAGTTTAACTGATTTAGCATAATATTACAACTATATTGTACTTATTCTTGTAAAGGTATTGTGAAGCCGACATTTGTAAAGGTATGTCACGGAAAAAATCTCAAAAATGAAGAATATGTAATTACATGTAGTCAGTTTAAGCGAGGTTTGGTTATTTTGCCTAGTGTGCGGTCATGCCATTCTCATTTGTGCGCGGGTCACGTAGCTAGCGCGGGTCACGGAGGGGTCACGCATAGCGTTGTGGTACTTCGTGGAATCCATGTACGAACTTCCTCACTGGGTGAATATACATATAATTCACAATTATTTTTTGGACGACGGTTTATAAGTTTTAGGTCTATAACTCCACGAAAAAGAGATTTCAAGCCCTAATTTTTTCAGGCATGCTTAAATGACATTTTCTTTCAGATAAGACAATAACCTCGCAACTTTTGAAATTTGGCTTGCAAAAGAGGGAATGTCCCTTTAACTCATGCCAACGCGTTCCGAGTCACGCAACAGTGCTATCTACTGTATACAAGTTACACAGTGTGTGCGCATGGCGCCTAACTGTGCGCCCTTAGTCATACGCCCTCTATGAAACGACGACAAAGTGACTTTAATATTAATAGATACATTGTGTGTGAGCGCGACCCTCATGTAACTAACTAGCGTATGTAAGATATATGCAGAGAGGACGCCATATGATATAGAATAGATTTATAATATCGCGCTTCATTATGCGCTTTTACAAAATAAAGACGTTCTCTGTACCTCGACAACAAAGTGACTTTAATGTTCATGTACCATTCGGACTGCATATTCTATGATATACTTAGGGTCGGTCAAGAGTCTCCCCAAGTTCTCGATTTTGGGCACGGTTACCTTACGGTTATTCAGAGCGAGCGTCGTGCGGATTTACATGGCGACTCAATGTGCGCTTTTAGCTAAACGCCCTCAACACAACAACTAAATGACTTTAACATCCATAAGTATATCAGACTTACTATCAGATGGCAATGTGTCAACGTATTCTATGATGTCCTTAGAGTCGGTGAAGAGTCTCCCCATGTGTTCCATAGCGGGCACGGTTCCCTTAGGGTTAACGGACTTCAGATACCAGGGGGCGTGCATCTCCCCCGTTATCAGACTGATCAGGTAGCTCTTGTATTTAATACCCTTCTCGGCGAATGCCAGACGAGCCTGTGGATGAAAAAGAGAAACAAAGTACAAATTGTGCCTGGTTTTAACCTACTACACGGAGTTTGATATACTATTTATTTGGAACCAGGGTGTATGCACACCTCCCCCCTCCCCGCCCCCGCCACCTCACCCCATTATCACACTGACCGAGAGTTTTATTTTACATTTTATTATTTAACATCCTTCTTATATAGCTAATGTCAGACAACCCTGGAAATGAAAGTTAGGTAATGTTTAACAATCTGTTATGACTTCGTAATGCAAACCTACAGAAAGGGTTAGGGGGTGGGTGGAAGGGGGCTTTTATACCCCATATCAAATGTCATTTTTTTAACAACGGATTACAACCAATGATTTTTTGAATAAAGTGACATACTTTCACTTTTCTTGCTATGAAAAGTAGTTAATGATACAATTACTATTCGGTTTGGCAAGATGCATTACCATTTTGTTTAATTTGTAATTAGAATTTAAATATGCGATCATGCAAGTCCTTTAACATTGTCAAAGGTGTGTGAATTAAATATGACATTCATACACGCATTTACAAGTACACACACGCATACACGCAGACATACATACACACACACATACACACATAAAAATGAAATACACACATACACATACACACACACACACACACACACAAATACACATACAACACAACTACACAAACACACACACATACACATAAACACACTTTTTTAACAACGGATTACAACCAATGATTTTTTGAATAAAGTGACATACTTTCACTTTTCTTGCTATGAAAAGTAGTTAATGATACAATTACTATTCGGTTTGGCAAGATGCATTACCATTTTGTTTAATTTGTAATTAGAATTTAAATATGCGATCATGCAAGTCCTTTAACATTGTCAAAGGTGTGTGAATTAAATATGACATTCATACACGCATTTACAAGTACACACACGCATACACGCATACATACATACACACACACATACACACATAAAAATGAAATACACACATACACATACACACACACACACACACACAAATACACATACACACGCGCACGTACACACACACATTCACACACAAACACAACTACACAAACACACACACACACACGCACATATATACACACACACACATACACATAAACACACATACATACACACACACACACACACACACACACACACAAACACATAACAAACTCACTAACATACACTCACTCACCCTCTGCGAATAGAAGGAACTCTCAGCGTGATATAAGACCGGTCTGGTGGGCGCCATCTTGAAATATTTCTTTATCCTGATTAGAGGTGTTCCCTCCTAGCCTTGTAGTTCCTCACAATCTGCGTCGTTATTGTATTACTTTCAAGTGGTAGCTACAATAATTGTATATCAGAAACACTGCAAGAACAACTAATCAACATATTACACCTACAATACGTCTGTATATAACTGATCGCTTGATCTTATAACTTGTAGCTAAGGACACAAGTCGCAGTCATAGTGTATACGACCAGTCGTTCTGACCGGTAACCTTAAAGAGAAACAGCTCACGTAGATGATTATGTAACTGCATAAAGTCTGGATCAATAAGGTGACATAATTCGTAACTAAATAATATCTATAGGTGAACTAAGCTTTCAAGAACTGTGCACGATCAAAATCTATGTACATGTAACTGTATTATGCAATTGATATTTACTTAAAACCTCGAAATGTAAACTAGACTCGGGAACTTGTGTTTGTTTAGACGGAGAAATCCTTTAATATTTGGCCTGTACTGACCGGGTCATATTACGTAATGAAACTGATTTCAACTCTGACGATAGTGTGTCCACTGGTGAAGCACGTAGTTTTGTTTTGTTTAAGAAGTTGGGATGGGTGGTGGTGGTGGTCGGGGGGGGGGGGGGGGGAGGGGGGGGGGGGGGGCGGGCTGCCAGTCCTAGTTTTCAGTCCCTACACAATGTACACGGGATCGCAACCCCCATTCAATTTCAAGGGATCTTGTACATTTTTGACATGGGCCCCGTTGCAGAAAGAGGTGCAATCGATTGTAAAGTTGCAAGTAATTGTAAGTCAGATCTTGTGACTTAATGCACAAAACTGTTCGGTTGAAATGCGCAAATTTCCTGACTTGCAACTATTTGCAAGAGGGGTTTCACACGATGGCCAACTCGTGATTGCAACCACGATTGGAATCATTTTTCACTCCTAATAACGGTATTATTTGACCGAATCGCGAAACTCTTATCGTAGTCCGGAGGTGTTTTCTAATCATGATTCACGCAAATCACAGTGCGCATCTCTAGTGTGAACGGCTTGACCTCCAAAACATGATTTGGGATGCGGAGCTTACGTGACCTTACATGCACTTCCGACGATAAACCGCGCGCTAATCGCTTCGAGTGCATGTAGTGTAGTATTATACTCATTGAGCTAGCTCTTTCCTTGTTTAATTGACAGGTAAACCGTACACAGACACACGTCTCCAGAACGCGATTGTAATCACGGTCTGCGTGAAGTCGTTTTCCTCGTGTGAAAGCAATTGGCAACAGAATCACAGTGTTTGTAAACATGATTACAATCATGATTGTAATCACGATTTGGCTTGTGTGTGAAAGGGCTCTTACAATCTATTGTTTCTCTTTCTGTATTGGGGCCCTTGGCTGATAAAAAAAGGTGTATAATTCTTGTAATCGGATAATATGTCAACTGAGTAATGTGTGAACATGTCACTTTAAATGGATGTTATATGGCCAAGTAATTAGCAAAATGCAAAGTGATATTTGTTTACTCATTTCACTGAATGTGTACGTTATATCCGAACACTTCAGTCGTAAATATCCTTTTAACATGTTTAACGAAAGGGAAATTCGAAAGACCGAAACCTTTCCATAGTTGTTTTGTAAATGCGACTACAACAAGGTATGAGAGAACCACTAGAGTTGAAGGTAACTTTTGTTGATTTGGAAAACGGTACTATAGATCCCTTTAAAGGACGAGGAATTAAACCCTTAATATAATTATAAGGAAAGTAGGAGGATACATTAGTACATTGGTACAGAAGATCAACCGAGAAAAGAGGGGGGAGGTGGATTTGTGCTTATGTGATCTGACGTGTGTACTGAGTGATGTGTGAAAAGTCCACGTTAAATGAATGCGTTATGGCCGAACAACTGAGCGAATTAATGCAAAGTGCGATGTGCTAACTCGTTGCCATAATTTTGTACACAGTTTATATTGATCACCCCCGGGATTTTGTTATAATATAATCCCCAATATCTCACTAACAAAGAGAACATTTTGAGGAACCAAAGCTGTATTCATATATGTTAACAGCCAGGTTTGAAAGAACAAAGTGAGGCTGAGTCAAACAAAGTTGCTATCTGTTTAAGAAGGCCGGGAGTAGGGGGGGGGGGGGGGGGGGGTGAACAATGTCACGCGAAGGACAAGTGGGTAGTAATGCTTCAATAAAATAAATAATCGAAAGTAAATATCGAAACAAGGAAATGTAACAGAAAAAGAGAATAATCAATCACTGTTTGCTGAAGTGACTTTCAAATTTTACACACGAACATACACACGCATACACACAAACGCTCATACACACACACACACACACACACACTCACACACACACGCACACACACACACACACACACACACACACACACACACACACACACACACACACACACACACACACACACACACACACACACACACAGTAGTCGTAGACATTTTTCGAAGCCGAGACCAAGTACCTTCAAAATTTTCGAGACCGAGACCAGGACCCAGTGGTTGAGAATCCGGTAAACGGGGTGGGGGGGGGGGGGGGGGGGGGAGTTGTAGAAAATTTTCGCAGCCGAGACCGCGAATTTTCGACATTTTCGAGGCCGAGACCAGGTCCGGTCCACAATTTTCGAGACCGAGACCAAGACCCAGTGGTTGAGAATCCTGTAAGCGGGGGGGGGGGGGGGGGGGGGGGGGGGTAGTCGTAGCAAATTTTCGAAGCCGAGACCAACAATTTTCGACATTTTTGAGGCCGAGACCATGTTTTTTGCACTTTTCGAGGCCGAGACCGCTACAATGTCTCGAGACCAGTAAAAATTTGAAAAGGGGGGGGGGGGGGTTCAACCCCCCTCCCCTAGGTACGGCTATGCACACACGCGCGCCCAAGCACACATAAACACACACATACATTTATATGCATACACACATGAAGACAAACTCACACAAACAATCTCTTCTGTTATCTTTACTATCAGGCCAACATTGCCAGAGCATTTGCAAACAGTGAGAATAATTATTTCAAGTGGCATACTAATTATTAAAAGAGGTTGATACAAGCACATACTTGAAAATGTCTTCACATTTCTATGAAAATTATAAATATCAAATAATAATACAAACTATTTTAATTTCTTAGTCCTTATTCATTGGTTGTAGTTTTTCTAGAAGTTTGCACACAATTATGTTTGTGATTTTCCAAATAAAGGAACTTCAGTATATTGAGAACAGCCAACTATCTTCAATCAAATATAGATTATATTTCCCGTTTTTTTACTTGCTTTCATGCGAAATCAAAAGTACCACATCTCTTCCGCTAGTTACATTAATATAACCGTCATTTTCCAGCAAGATCATCTGTAAACGGAAACGAAAGTTGACAGAAAAACTATTTTTATTGGCTGGGAGTATAATTAATTTATTACAACGTTACGATGGGGTGTTTTATGGCGGGCGGTTATTATCATAATACTTCGATCTTCGATATTTTACAAATCGATGGTGGTAAAAGACATGCCCGGAAGACATGTCGATTCGCAAAGGGAACTTCGATCCCACACACGTCAACCTATTATGGAAAACATCAAACGATCTTGTATTGATCTATGCATATTGTGTTTACATTGCCGTACCGTATATTTCGTGTAGGTAATATCATTTAAGGCCCTTATAACCTAATATTCCAAATCTCGTATTTCTCAATATGAATAAAACAAAACATGTTACGAATATCGACGGAAGTATTACGACCCCGACACACTGAATACAACACGACACAAACCAGCAGAAAATTATATATTCTGTACAATCTATGACCATATATTCGACCAGTTACGTCGTTTAACTTTTTCATGTCGGATCCGGTTTGACTCGCTTCGATCGATTTTAGATTAAAGTTTATTGACACTGATTGCACACCATAAGCGTACCCCGGAAAGTGGTAATTATGAAAGTTCTTTAATATGCAAAGCATATGAGTCGAACCTCCACCGTGTCAGCACTGTAACGGTTAACATAATTTGTAACAAAGTATCTGCTTCATGCTCACAGCTCGAGTGATATAGCGTCGGGGCAAAAGGGGTATGTGCCGCTCATAGATTGATACAAAAGGGATAACATAGAGAAATACAATCAAGCAATGAGCATCCTGGCACACAAAGTGAACTGCCCCATCCCCCACCTGCCCGTTAGGTAGAGTGCGCACCCGGGGGTCTTTCACAAAGATCCTAAGTTGAACTTAACTCTAAGTTGGACTAGATAATATGTAAAGCCAGTAGTTTCTTTCAACATTTAAAAAAAATCAAGAAGATGTCATGGTCTTGATGTTAAACTGATTTAAGTCTAGAAAACCTGCGTTCTTGTTTTTGTATATGTTTTTTTCTAAGGCTTTCCATAATAGTTAGGTCGAACATAGAAATAATCAAAAAAATAAAATAAAATAAACTAAAAAACCTTGTGAAATCACCCCCTGGTCCTTGCTATGCCACCTCTCACTTTTTTGATTGTCTTCTAGTGTTTCGAAACTAGCAGATATTTATGTTAATATCTTATTATCAATTGAAGATGTAAATGTAAACAATCGAAAGTGGCTGCATTTATTGCCTTGGGTTGCGCGCTGGATGCATAGGAGACTTTTGCTATGTCATATTTTATAATTCGTATACATGTATGCGATCATCCAAGTCACTTTAGCATATCGGCATCGTTTACACTCTCTAAATCATCGCTAGTTTACACAGATATCATCCAAAGTACAAGGAAACCGCCCATAACGTCACCATAGATTGAAATATCATCTTCTACGCGTTTTACATAAATTATGTCATCGTCTGCAGTGTCTACATAATTGAGATATTTCAGCAAATGTCTGCAAAACGTTTAGATTCAACGCGTTTATTGTTGAGGACATTGTCTCGACATGGGTGTCACTCTAGCACTGCGCCTAAAACGCCGGGCCGGAAGCTTATTTTTGAATATTAATAACGGCGGACTCGGTGAAAGATGTATACATTCCTTTTCCTTAACATCGTTTGCAGTGATGCTGATGTCCATGTTGCTCTGTCAGGCAAACGGTACGTTCAAGTTGTTTCTTTATTTGGTGTAATGTTTTCAAACTTGTTTTCCGTGTAGCTTATGATTAGGAATAATAATATCACGACTTATATTCACCTTGTGTATCAATTCAACGTTAATAATACTATATTCATAACAAAGACAAATAATTGACATTACTTACAGACTCGAAGATAAGGCATAACGCTATTTTTTTCGTCTATGTCTGTGCTGTTAAGCATGATTGAACCTTCACATAAATATATCAATTGAAGAAAACACTTAATTTCTTCTTCCATTGTTCAGAATCCCGAACCAGACTAAAACGAATGATCGTTTTGATGTAACTTGCTCAGTTACTGCTGGTCCAAACATAGATAGCTTGGGTCTTCGGATAGTACACGTTCGCACATATACTGTTCCTCTTTGTATTTGTCCCTTAATTTGAATGGTAGAAATTAAGAAAAATTAACCGAACGTATAATATGTTAACATCAGTAGCGGCAATCAAGGCATCAATATGAACATTAAGCATATAATGAGTAACCAAGTTCCTCAAAGTTCCACTTGTTACAGCATTTTATTCTCCTCATTTATATTCTTATTTTTTATTATCACACATCTTTTTAAATAGGTCACGTAAATCACATCTACATGGGGTGTTATCAAGAAGCGTCCATGGGTTTCAAGAACACATCAACGTCTTACAACGCATCTACGGTCGATGACTGCCTGGCCCTTTGTCGGGACAATTTCACGCACTTCGCCGCTATGTCGGGCAAGGGTTGTCGCTGTGTCTCGGAGGCAAACTTTTACAATGTCAGCCTGCCATATGACATGAACGGTACAGAGTGGTGTGGTGGGGCAAAGAATTATTCCGGTGAGTATTATGACAAGTACCAATTATGAATTACGTTCGAGTCAAGTTATGAATTTGCCTAAGCCTAGGTCAAACTGTTGTAAAAGAACGTTCTTCTACAGAGGAATTTCAGTGTATAACCAATTACCAATTGCAATTCGTAATGCTACGAGCTTGAGATCATTTCAAACATTTTTAGATGAATATATTCCATAAAATTGTAAATATTTGCAGTTCCCTGTTTTACTCTTTTCTCCCTCTTTCCTTAACTCTTATGGAATTGTTCAAATGGCGTTGGAATTATTTGTTCTCAATTGGAAGTGTTTATATAATATTTGTCACCAATTTTAATTTAGTGTACATAATATGGAATAATTTATGAAATTATAATTTCTCTATGTTGCAATCATTGTATATAGACGTTTAATTGTATATACTGTATCTAATTGTGGGACCCCAAGGAAGAACAGCGGTTTTGTTTTTTTAATTCTGCTGAATTGGGTCATCCCCCGTTGCACTTCATTGCTGTATTTATTGTTGTGATTTCGGAAATAAACAAACAAACAAACAAACAAACAAACACAAGGAGATACTTCAAACCTAGACCCTATTGTTCGAACTATGATGCCGCCACCGACTTATGCGTACGTCCAGAGATGCATTTAATAGGCTTCATGACAATGAGGCACATTTCTGAATTCCTGCAATGACAAGCAATGACAATGGATGTCTAAATGAAAGTTTTTCCCAGTTTTCGCTGATGACCCATACTCCCAGCTATAACGTGGTGTATACATTGCATATTAGGACAAACAAAGGGAATAAAATAATATTATCCATGCAAAAATGATCAAACTTCTGCTTTGGCCGCAATCGGCCGCTTATAAGATATAAGTAACAAGGAATAACAACTTATTGTTTTTACGAATAACATGAACTTCACTTGAGGATTTTTGCGGAATTTGTGAAATCGTGATTTTAGAAGGAGTTGTATTCGAAGATTATTGCCTTGTATCTCCAATATTTGACCATGTTTATGCACGTTTATGACTTTAAATGTTTACGACACGTTTATGACTTAAACATGCACGTTTATGCATGTCTAGACACCTAACCAGAAAAAGAGGGAGACAAAGCAGAAGATGGAGGGATGATTTAACAGCACAAAATGGCATTGTTTGGCAGAGAATAGCTCAAGATATAACAAAATGGAAAATTGGTGAAGAGGCCTTCCTCCTGCAGTGGAGTGAAGTAGGCTGAAGAAGAAGATGCACGGGAAGCTATAATAATCTTCATCCATACTATCCCAATACCTCATGATAATTTCAATTTGAAAGACACAAAATTGTACTTTCTAGAGTAATATTTGTGTAAATCGATCATTTTCTTACCGCATCAGGCGGCATCACAGATCGCGATCAAAGCAGCGAGAGTCCTAAATACTCTTTTTGTTCATGCATTGATATTAACAGGTGTTCGAATAAATTAACTGGCGATAGATCTCCTCGTGTTTAAAACTCCTTGGTTTAACGCTCTCTGAGTTCCATGGTCAACTATACCACAATGTTCATAGAATTTCATCTGCTTATTTTGTTCCTAAATGCACACCATAGTCGATTGTTTTAGTTTCATCATTTTATCTCCTTTCTTTAGTCTTTCCGTTTTCATGGCCCTGTTGCAGAAAGAGATACGATTGATTGTAAAGTTGCAATTAATTTTAAGTCAGATCACGTTTACTAAATGCGCAAATCTGATTGGTTCAAAAGGGCACATTTTCGGACGTGCAATTAATTGCAACTTTACAATCGGTTGCAACTTTTTCTACAACAGTGCCCATCGTACACACATTTTCCTTTCCCGTTCAGTTTTCAGCACAAAGAAAGGATATTGCAAGCCCATCGAGGTACCGGAAAATGGTGGGATCAGCACATACGTCTTTTATCCTGGAGTCGTCGTACATTTTAGCTGCTTCCAAGAGTTCAAACTAAAAGGCCCGCCTAAAATCACGTGTGTTCATGACGACGGCGGACCATCGAATTGGAGCGATGCAACTCCTGAATGTGTTCGTAAAGGTTCCTTTACCATGTTTACCGATGGTCAGTTATAACTTCAAATGTACATTATTAATTTGTGTTCCACTCTTCAGAATTCACTTTGCATAAATGCATCATTAAATCATGATAGAAGTGTAACAATGAGACGCAATATTCTGTGATAATCTTATTTTACTCTCAATCTATTTGACACTATACTGTATGATATGAAGTGAATAATATTTATTGAATTCAAAACAAAACTATCATGCAGTTATCTTGAGAGCAATGTAAAAAAGGCCATTAATTGTTCAACAAAATATCACATCAGTATAGGACTTAATATGATAGGCTTAACATTAAAATAAATATATGATATGGTGGAAAGTAGTAAGCGCTTTAAAATGAGCTTGATTTTGATTGTGTTGGAAAGATGGCCAATGATCCAACGGTATATAACAATTATTTTAAAGTTTATTTTAAAGTTTATTAAAATTATTTTAAAGTTTATTTTAGAACCAATAAATACATTCCTGACCACATAATGAAGTAGGAAATGTACAAGTTAATATTTTCATTTAAATTTTCTTTTCAATTGGACAAAGACATTGACTGGATCATGATCGGCATCGTGTCAGCGGTTATTCTTTCGGCCGTCCTATTGATTGTGTTTCTTTGCTGGTAAGTCTGTCTTTGTTAAATTGTGTTTTTGAGGATAACTACAAATTACATGAATCGATAATATGATAATAATAAAGACATGATATGCAGGTGACTCCGTCACACACGCGCACATACACATATCTACGCACGTATCAACACGTACACACACACGAACACACATATATACACACACACACACACCAACACGTACGCGCCAACACATTTTTGTATTTGCTAGCTTGTTTGTTTGCAATTAGTAAATGTTGTTTTGGATTGTATGCTGACGAAAAATTTACTTTTGTTGTATAATGATGTTTTCTTCCTCTTTTATGTTTTCTCGTTTCAGTTGTATCCATGCTTGCTGCAATCGCAACCATAATAAGCAACATATGAGCGCGGGAACGCGCCAAAATCGAGATAGCAAGGCACCTACTGGTGGCGAGCTGCATCACACATCAACTTACAGGAACTTCGACGAATCACTCGGCTTCCCAGTCGAAACGAGCGATGATCATTGGAGACCGATTAGCTTCACAAAGAAGACCTTCAGCTGGGCTAGGTCGGGAAAGAGACGCCAGAGGGGACCGGACGATGACGAGTTGGATGATTTGAGCAAACCGAAGCGTACTAGCGGCACGGAGCATGGTGGCAGGGCGAGAAAGAAGCCACAGAAGGGGAAGAGGGAAGTCGAGGAGAATGATGTGAGCTTGAACGCTGCTGGGCGCACCAACAAAACGGACACCGATGATGCTAGACCTACTGGCAATTCTGAACCAGCGCGGGTTGTCCACCGTGAGGAACGCGATGATGCGGTTACTATGGCAACGGGAAACAGTAGGGTGACGAAGAAGAGGGGAACGGAACGCGAGGTGTTGAAAAAGAAACCCAAACCCCCTGTTGTACCTCGCAAACCAAAACTGCGCGAGAAGTCGTTGTTCCGACCAAAAACCGACTCAAGAGTGGTCTCAATGTATGTTGAAGCCAATAGCGAGATAAAGAACCTTGGTAAGCAATACCAAAGCCTGGAAGATTTGTCTGCGACTAATAAGGGAAAACAATAGTGTTGTTAGTGTTATATATAATTAAAATACATAAGGTTTCTACTAATTTGTATAATTATTTTAAGTGTTTATTTTCTATTCTCGAAAACCAATACTAAATTTATTATTAGTGATTGAGGAATCGTCAGCACCAAAAAGGTAATTAGAATGTAGAGACGTTCACATACTCTTAGCGTAATGTTCAGTTTCAAGACGGTAGCCACATAAGGACGTAGCGTTTCCTATCGTGCTGAAACTATGAATCCCTTAAATTGTCAATATGCTCGGACAAATCGTATGCGAATAAGATTTGCTCAGAGTAAATACGTAATGAAAAGGGTGGTTAAAAGTTCGTATTGTATAATGAAGAGTTGTCGTCCAGACCCCATCCTCAACGTTTGGAAATGTTGTCGCCGACGTCCTGTCAGGGAGATAATTGTAATAACTGTTGTCAACTTAAAGGGATCTAGTTACTTTGTAACTTTGTTGACATGTGCAAAAAGTGATGAGTGGTTGATACGATGTATATTATTATTATCTGATATGTCCACTGGGTTTTGTGTGAAAATTTCAAGTTAAATGAACGTTGATACGTTATATATGGCCGAGTAATGAGCAAAAATGCAAAGTGATATTCACTAACTCATTGCACTCACTTTGTACACGGTTTTCGCGGTCCAGTGGATAATTTAGCATCTGAACACTTCAATCGTAAATATCTTTTTAACGAAAGGGAAATTTGAAAAACCGAAACCTGTCCATGCTTTTATTGTTAATACTAATACAACAAGGTATGAGGGAACCGCTATACTTCCAATTGGATTTTGAGGATTTGGAAAATGTTACTAAGTCCCTTTGGGGGACATGATCGGTGGAATTGATATAGAAATAAGTACCGTACAAGTTGTGTGATATAATTGAGTTTATATCTCACAAACGTGGACATCTTGAAAAACAATCGGCATGACCAGACCAAAAGAGCCGATCCAGCATAGATAGGAGCCCGCTATAGTATCGGTCTTCCATGTGTGATGAAGCCATTGCATTATTAAGTTTCACCAACATTCGAGAAAAATAATTACTATTTAAAGGGATCTAGTAATTTTGTTGACATGTGCACAAATTGATAAATTGTTGATAAAATATGTATTGTTGTGATCTCATAATTTGTCCACTGAGTAATATGTAAATATTTCAGGTTATATGGCCAAGTAATGAGCAAAAATGCAAATGATATTCGCGTACTTATTGCAGTGGCTTTATACACGGTTATAACTTTCCAGTTCATAATTACAAATTTAAACACTTCAATCGTAATTAACTTTCTAACGAAAGAGATAATCTGAAAAGCGAAACATATTCCATTTTCTGTTGGCAATACAAACACGACAAGGTATGAGAGAACCACTAGAGTTCTAAGTATAAGTTTTGCGAATTTTGACAATTTTAATAGATCCCTTTAAGGAAGATAAAATTTAGTTATGAAATGCATTTACAATAGTTTTGATATCTATAAGGTTCTTATGAAGGAGTGTACTGTTACAATATTAATGTGTTTTAAAGTATTTTACACTTTAGCTACTACTGTCATTGGATAGGCAAACAAGCCTTACATTACCATTGTATACATGAATCCTTTTTACTTCCTTGTTAGACTTTATTAAATTCCCTGATTCGCTGATATAATATTGTATAATGATAATAATAACGTTCAAGACGTTCGTTAAAACCCTTTATTAGCACCCGTGTAGTCAAAGTATGACCATACAGTACACATGATGTTGTTTGAGTTTGCAATATTTATTAGTGAATATACACAAAAGTACACTACGTATCGATTTGAAAACCAATAAAAGTATCATGATATTTTATTATTGTTGTCTACTTTCTTAGTCATTGTCCATTACTTAATAGATTCCCCGTTGTCACCATGGTCACCTAAGTAGTAAAATATATTTTGTTATATCCTATAATATCATATCAACAGTTATGTTATATGTAAGTAAGGCAAATACATAAATACAAACCGTACACATTAATAGATTTGGCTCGCTTGCAATGATACAACATCCCATTTGTATCACCTACTCGATTAACAAGAGTTAGTTTCGTAAGCATATTGCTGTGTCCAGCACCATGACACTGTAGGTACTTAAATATAATGAACTAGTTTTGTTTTTTTAAGGTAATTTATAATTATGTTCTGATACAATGTTATTTATAATTTTGTTCTGATACAATGTTGTATACACTTGGCTCTACTTGTATTATTATCATTATGCAGTGTTTAAATAGTAAGAAATTTACTAACATAAATAAAGTTAAGGTTAATGCAACCTTAAAGGAGAAGTTTCCCCACCTACAATTTACTTTTGATTATGTTCTCTACACATTAAAACATAATTGCATGCAAATATGTCCAACGTTTGCCCTCTGAGCAAAGGAGGGGCATCATTCAAAGTCAATCACTGTATGGGCTAACCCCATTCATCGCGTACAGCATGGAGGCTGCCATTATATGTTTTAAAACCCGGATTTGGAATTGTTCGTGCTAAAATGTTACGTCGTACCCGAACTAACAAGTTCGGGGTCTTTTTTGTTAGCTCTCGCAGCTCGCAGAGATTGTGCACAAACACAAAAGAGTAGTTCGTGTTTGACGTCATATTTTTGAGCGAACAATTCTAAATCCGAGCTACAGAAACATCAATGGCAGCCTCCATGCTGTATGCGACGAATGTGATTAGCCAGTACAGCGAGTGACTTCGAATGATGCTCCGTCCTTGCCCAAAGGGTCAATATTGGTCGTATTTACATGAAATTCGATTTTAAAAGTAAATGTATGGTGGGGAAACTGCCCCTTAAAGGGATCTAGTAAATTTGTTTATATGTGCAAAAAGTGATGAGTGGTTGATACAATGTATATTGTTGTTATCTGATATGTCCACTGGGTGTTGTGTACAAATTTCAAGTTAAATGGACGTTATATGGCCAAGTAATGAGCAAAAATGCAAAGTGATATTCACTAACTCATTGCACTCACTTTGTACACGGTTGTCGCGGTCCAGTGGATAATTTAACATCTGAACACTTCAATCGTAAATATCTTTTTAACGAAAGGGAAATTTGAAAAACCGAAACCTGTCCCATACAACAAAGTATGAGGGAACCGCTAGAATTCCAATTGGATTTTGAGGATTTGGACAATGTTACTAAGTCCCTTTAAGATTTTGACTGACGAGCTTTCATCCACTCGTGTGGATTTCGTCGAGCCTACTGACTACTTTTCCTCACAGGTCCTTTTATTCCGCACTGAGACATACTATCTATTGAAATGGCGATTAAAAAACAAATACTTCTGAAAATATAATTCCAGATGTTCCCGGTGTTTCCCAGTGTGTAGTTCTGCAATAACATTTGAGAGAAACATAGTTTGTTCTAACCCACTATCGAATGTACGCTTTCTTTCGTGAAATAAGATCTACATCCCCCAAATTATGTTCAAGATGCCTATTGCCCATAATTATGGTCAAGTCTTCAAAACTCTCGGGGGAAATGGGGGGGGGGGGGGGGGGGCTGCATCCCCTAAGGGCTTTCCAGTTGCACGTCCACTGTGGACTGGGACATGATGCCATTATAATTATTTCAAGCCAGTGAGCATGCGCCACACGTCTCGTCCAGTATATGGTCGATTCCAACGAAAAGTGTACACGGCATGTTCAGACCTATTTGATTTTTTTTTGAAGGGTCCTACAATCTTGTATTTAAGTTATGAAGTTATGAACCAGAGCAATATAACACTGATTGCCTATTGACCAAAAAAATCATTCGGATGGGCATATCTCAGCCAATACTTAACATATTCATTTGATTTTCGGTATTTGGACATTATTTGTTATGCTCTTTCTGAAAATGAAGTTCAAATTTGAAAATTCAAAAATTCAAAAGATGTTTATGGCGTCATAGAGGACATCACACTTCACCACTCTATAGGATTCTTGGACGGGAAAACCCCCGATGGCGTCCAAGAATATTATGCTACCGGACGAGACGACGGGAGAACGTACGTGCGGCGCATGCGTGCGGTGCAATGCTGATATAACCGCAGGGGACGAGCCCCTAGTGGTGGCTATAGGAGGAGAAAGTGAATCCTAGAATTACCGTAATAATTCTGCTAAAACGGAGGCATTATAACCGCATGGTCCATACGATGTAGAGTAAAATGAGAGTGAGAAAATAATTTGCGCATTATCGCATATCGTGAACGAATGTATATAATGGTACCACTGTTCAAGCAAATACGTTCAAATAATTATGTTCAAGCCACTATGATAGATAGACATCACATGGACTAATTGACCTTCGGAATCTATAAAATAAGGTTATACAGATGCCCCCTCGCAATGGCGTACCCAGGATTTTTTTAAGGGGGGGTTATTTTGTAAAAAATTCCAAGCCGAGACCAAGTACCTTCAAAATTTTCGAGACCGAGACCAAGTACCTTCAAAGTTGAAAACCCCTCTCAGTGGTGGGGCGGGGGGGGGGGGGGGGGGGGGGGGGGATGTCCGTAAAAAAAATCTAAGCCGAGACCAAGTACTTTCTAAATTTTCGAGCCCGAGACCGGAGATCTTCAACACAATTTGGGGCCGAGACCAGGGTTTAGCCGGTCGAGACCAGGTTTTAGTCGGTCGAGACCAGGTTTTAGACGGTCGAGACCGCTTAAAAGTAGTCTCGAGACCGGCTAAAATTTAAAAAGGGGGGGGGGGTTCAAACCCCCCCAAAACAGCCATTTTTTTGGTCAAGGGGGGGGGGGGGGGTTTGAACCCCCCACCCCCCCCCCCCCCCCCCCCTGGGTACGCCTATGCCCCCTCGTATTCACTGTTTTAAACAAAGTGAGGTGAAGTTTAGCTGTCATGATTTATCAGTCACGTATTAATCATTCCTTTATATGGATTGGTGATATACATTATGTCTAACAGACCGGCTCACAAACATGTTGACCCGTAGTAGGAACTAATTTTTGAGCTATCTATCATTGCCACTTTTAATTCAACCTCCAGCTCCGATACCAAGTCAAGTTTAACTGTCAAGAAGAACACGTGAAGCTCTAGAACTAGCGGTGATGACACTGTCGTTCAGGTAGAGATGGTTGAGATCATCTGAGCTATCAACAGGCTTGAAGACGTGTTGACCCGACGGCGCCGGGCCCAGGTCGTAGTGGTGGTTGAGAGGTGAAGAGGGCTCCTTGTCACCAACATCTTTGTACGTTTCTTCGTAGAGATTCTCTTGAGTATTGTTGCTCGTCGTCATCGACATCGAGGAGAAATCGGTCGGCGAGGTCATCGCCCCCGACGGGATGGTCAGGAAAGGTGGGGTCTTCCCGTGCTCGATGTAGTCGTACTCGTGGTCCCTGACTGAACGGGAAGGTGCTACGACCTCCGAGTTTCCGGTCGTACCCGGTCGCAGCGCAGTCGCACCAACTCTCAATGCAGTCGCGTCAAGACGCAGAGGGGTTGCAACGATATCGTCGCCGCTAGGCGTCTTCGATCCCTTTTGCGGACCCTCTGGCAGGGTTTCGTACCTGTTGCCAGCATTCCCTTCAACGCTCTCCGACTCGGAAGCGTTTCGTTCGTTGGGGCGTTGTCTTGGTGACATCATCGGCATAGGAATTCGTACACGCGAGTCGCTAGCAGCGCATTCTGGGAGTGTATTGTGGTGGACAGAGCAGTACTCATGTTGCACCGAGTCGGTCACTTTGTCCCCTTCTTGGACGTTTGCGTTCGCGTCGTTGGCCATGTCTTCCGTTAGACGTAGGGTGCTTTCTCCCATCCGATGCTGTTCGTTCCTGATTGGTTTGAGCTCGAATTCCCCTTCGTCCATCATTCGCTTTCGCCTACTCCTCCGCCTGAGCACAATGCTGTAATTGAACATTAATTGACCAAGTATTGGTGTGATTTCGTATCCAGCATTGGTCAATGGTAGGAAACAAGATTGCAGGTGACACACGAGTGGAAAAATTCGTCAAAATGTATACATGACAAGACTGACTTGTACCGATATATAAAAGTAAAAGTTGATTGCTAGTAGACAAATTGTTATTAAATCGCATGACACTAATTTGGCCCCAGACTGCCAGACGCAGCTCATGAGAATTCGAGCCAACATTTATATAAAAATGTGATTTATACCGTAATATTTTTTACCATTATCACAAATATCAATTCTGGACCAAATAAAAGTATTAAAGATAACATGAAATTAAACATGTCGTATCAATACTTACCAGCATATAAGCGTTCCAATACCGACGAGGAGAAGAGTTAGGCAAAGTAAACCGACAATGATTCCAACCTTTTTAAGATCTGTATATAGATAGAAGTACCAACATGCATTTTTAGTAGGTGTCTATTTGTTTTTTAAAACGAACCCAGGACAAAATTCCGATAGAACCAAAACCCATAGGAGGCCCATAAAAAACCCACAGGCCTATTCTATTGGTTACAAAGGGAAAGTGGAATATGGGTTTCCTATGGGTTTCCTATGGGTTTTGATTCTATGGCAATTTCGACCTGGGAAATGTATATGGGTCCCATAGAAACCCATAGAAACCCATAGGAAGCCCATATGAGACATATAGAGACCAATATGATTGTCCTATGGGTGTCCTATAGGTTTCTATGGGAATTTCGACTTGGAAAATGATCAGTGGAAATCCCTCCTGCAAACAACAAAGAAAGCAATATTTTGTAGACGAACAGTGATGCGCCACCAGCGTCGGAAGGTGGAACATGTGCTATATAAACCAGCAAACATTATTATTATATAGTAGGATAAATATTCATCATGTTCGTGTTTCGAATGGATTACGTAACGTGTAGTTTCGTTTCATTAAGGACTACCATGAAATTTAATAAAAAACAACAACAATAGTTATCAAGCCGACGTAAAACATTTAACAGATGAGTCATACATTTAGTAGTACAAATGTACCTACCTATTAAACCAAATCGTTCGCCGCCCGCGTTTTGGCCAGACGTTGTGGGCAAAATAACGCCTTCTACATTTTGGAAGAGAAAACGGAACTTCAATAATATGATACAAGATGTAATGTTACATAATGAGACAAAGAATCATTCGTACAGCATTATGGGCTAGTATGCTCCCCTGGGAGTTGAGATGGTGCACAAGATAATTGTGCGGGTTTGAACTGTACCTGATGACCAAGGGTAATAATGCGCCTCTACATAGGGCACCTAGATACATGGCGCTCTATAAATGCTATATATTATTATCATTATTTACCGTACATATAATCTACCAATATTATAGATACCGTAACGGTATGTTATGAATCACAATCCTCACAAAGGATTTACGTAATTATGAGTCATTCTCCTTGAGTGCCAATGTAAGCAAATGTGCACCACACACAATACACATAATTCACATTGAGTCGTTATATCCATGGCAAGCTAGGAGTTAAATAAAATGATATCTCATGATGATATTGAATAGAAAGAATACATTATTGTACAATACACAGAGTATTCAATTTCAATTTCAATTTCATTTTCAATTTCAATTTTATTCTTGCTTCCAACAAAACATTACAAATGAATTATTACAATTTATACAAAATAGAGATATACATATTGGAAACAAGAAACAAGTATTGTACAATACGCCGAGTATAATAAGTATGTTTTCTTAAAGGGATCTAGTAACATTGTCAAAATGCTCAAAACTTACTTAGAATTCTCGCAGCCCTCACACAATATGCATATCGTTGTATATGTATTACCAGTATACACGCACGGAACAATTTGTTTTATTTCAATTTCCTGTTCGTTAAAAAGTTAATTATTTATGATTTAAGTGTTCGAATGTGAAAGTCAACTTTCAGCTGTGTACAGCGTCAGTGCAATGGGTTAATACATATCACGTTTCATTGTCTCTAATTTCTCGGTCATATGATGTCTATTTACTATTTAATTTTCCGACATCACGCAGTGGACGTATTATATTACAGAAATGCACATTTTATCAGCTCTCCGTCACTTTGTTACGCATTTCAACAAGGTTACTAGCCCCCTTTAAACATGTTAAATGAAAACCCACCTGTGTTTAGGCTCGTTGAAAAATCCTCCGTTGTCGGTTGTGTCCTTCGGAGTCGTTCTTAAAAGCAAATCAAAGATCCACATTTATATTATGATAAATGACACATCATTAGTTGACCATGCGTGAAAATGGTCATGGTGTTGGCAAAACAGAGATGTGAAAGTATATTAATCAACCTTCAACAATGATTTCCGTCTAAGTGTATTATTTTCTTGGATCTACTTAGCACCGTCAAACGCACAAGCATATTAAACATGATCACATAACAGTGCATGAAATATATTGTGCTGAAGTAAACGATTCACTAAAGTATATGACGAACAAATACAGTTGAATCTAGAAATAGACAGAGTCGAGAAATAATATGAAAATAACCAGTACTTACTGGAAATGAATTCAAAACTGTCTTTGTTATTATTGTTTCCTAGGTGCGAAATCACGCCGATTTCTATTAACCCAATCCTTAGAACACTCTACGATAGACAGAAATGTGGAAAAGGTTGTCAACGACACTGTGCATGAGCTTAAAGGAACTATGTAGTGGAATACAGAGGGCGTTTTCGAGAATGTTACCGGGCAGTTCCATGTTTGTTTATTGTTTTTTTTTTGTAATCAGGAGTGCGTACCGTACGTTAGCGGGACATGCATGCATGCAGCAAAGTGTGTCAGGAACCGAGCGCACTTAAAGTTCGACGCCATTTATAGATGCTACATTAATTGTTTGAACAGTTTATAGGTGGTGCAGGCAGGGATACGGGAGTAACCCCCATGTCCCTGGTGCAGGTTTGTAAAGCTTATAAATTATAGTTAGTACAATTCTGTAATTCAGACGAGTGCTGCCATCTTGCGTACGCCTTTCGCACGGGACGAAATACATGTATACTGGCTCAGTATGACATAGTATAATGCGCACAAACTAGCCTATTTACGAGTGCTCGGACCGCCCTTTATATATACACGCATGCCATATACATAATTATTGCTAGGAATACCTGTTGTACTTGGAGTAGACGTAATCTCGATAGTTGTTATCGGCTCTTCTGTCGTCTGTGCTACTAGCGCTCCTGATGAACACAAATCAAGGGAAGTGAGATCATAATAATAGTTAGACAATTAATGTAATAAGCATCGATTTCACAGTTTTCAATTATAGTAATTAGTCACAAAATCAATCTTTATTAAAGAAACGTCTGCTTAGTAAGCCAAATTATCCGGTAAGCAGGTTTGGAAGTTGGTAAGAAATACGTTGTTTTATGTGACGTGGATAAAATCCAAGATCCATTATGCTGTTTTTTGGAAATATGCTTCGATGAATATTCAAACTACGGTCGGAGGGTAGGAGCATATTTATTGTTGCTGATAACATAAATGTGTACATTGATGATCCACCATAGCCAATCAATGATCAAAGGCAGCAGACCTCCAATATAATGTTTTAATTAATGGAAGATAATATCTTTAGTAGTCATGGCATTAAGGAGTCCTATAACTCTGTTGGAATATTTGTTGTAAATCAGCAACACTACACGAAACAACGTTTCCCATCAAGTTACTATAGTGTAACTGTTTATTTAGAAACCAAGTTACACGTAATATTTGCAAATGAGAATAAACAAAGATAATAGTATTTCCCTGGGATTCGAACCCAAGACCTCCGCATTGCTAGATCCCGGGGATGCGATGTTGTCTTGGTTCATTTTCATTCATGGTATTTTATTTCTATGGTATTATATTTCTATATTTCTATATTTCTATATTTCTATATTTCTATATTTCTATGTTTGACAAAATAATTTGATGATCATGGAGCAACTTGTACGTCCACTTACCGATACACTGTGGTGCTTTATCGCTCCACGAGACTCCAGATGAACTATTCACATTGCTAACGCACTGGATCTCGCTGGTACCTTCTACTTCAAAATCCTGGAGACAACCGAATGTGACCGTATTTCCGTACCGGTTGGACCCGCCATTTATGACTCCATTTTCTGGAGGTGATGCCGGGTTGCAGAAACCGCGCTCCGTGTGAAAAACTGTATGAAGATACGGTATGAGAAAATTATAGCGAACATTAACTCTCAAACTTTATGGAGAAAACCTGCAATTACAGAATATCCGATCTTTATAAGAGCATTATTATCTCTGTATGCCAGAATTGATGTCCTTCTCAGCTCAAGAGGGCAGCATACTAGGTTTGTAAAGTTCTTAGTGGAGGAAAGATTTTGTTTGGCCAAACTACCAACCAAACTTTGAGGCAAATGGAGACAACTTTAAAGTGAGAACCTTCCTCTTTATGAAAAAAAAAAATCAAGCACTTCATGAAATGATATTATAAACTATAACAATTATGACTTGCAAATAATTACGTAATTGGCATCAATTCTAACACAAGTATGTACAGTGAGAGTCAATATAGGGCCTAAATTTTCGATCCTAGCAGAATCTTCATCAGAGGCTATAAAGTGACGATTATACAAACAAAAACAACATATATATGCACATATAAGTACACATGTTAACAACTAAGAAAGGGGGCGGAGACATGGAACAATGAAAAGGCTGTGTATGGCCAATTAGACTAGGCTTGGATTGGAGGAAATACACACAAAGAAACAAGTATGTACAAAGAAACAAGATAATATTATACAGTACACAATTTGATGATGGAAAACATACAATGGATACAGGAACAAAAAGTATAATATACTTTTACTCGCATTATAATAAATTGCTTAGCCCAATAATGCATTTAGGTTTCTCAAAGGCCGAATCAACAAGAACCTGCACCAGTCCTGTTTAGATTAAAGGTGCACCTGTAAACTGTCATATATTGCCCAACATGACATTTGAGGCTTCAATCCTGTACCAAAATCATTGTAAGATATGTTTGAATGATGTGTGTAAGTTTCATTGAAAAATAATACTGCTAGCCTGGTTAAAAAAGCAAACATTTGCGTCAGCTTTTACAACTAATTACAGTATGACATTTATGACGTTTATGACCGTTTGTAGACGCTCTTGAGCTGAATGATCATCGATGATAGATATCTTCATACTAAAGGGGCATTTGAAAAAATCTAACCCTATGTTGTTCTTCCTAAACAACACGGTAGAAGAGAAATGTGAAAGCTCATAGTGTTTTTTTTTAGTTAGACACTTTACAGGTGCACCTTTAAGGTAATTTTTTTAATAAACA
Organism: Echinarachnius parma; assembly: GCA_037951105.1. Lineage (NCBI taxonomy): Eukaryota > Metazoa > Echinodermata > Echinoidea > Clypeasteroida > Echinarachniidae > Echinarachnius > Echinarachnius parma. The sequence goes on from JBAMJV010012500.1 coordinate 42,915, forward strand.
ACTCTTATGTGATTCAATTGTTTTTTAATCTAATCATAGTCAAAATTATTAATTAGGAACCTTTCCACAATAAAACAACCACAACAAGAATTAAATTTACTGCTAATAACAAAGAAAGGACACAAGCAACAACCCTTACACGTAAAGTAGGGGAGACCGGTGATGTTGGTCCTAGCGCCACACGCCTGCAGAGGGTTCGTCGCGCACTTCTCTCGACATCGACGATCACTCACGAGGTCGAGCTCGACGGTCGGCTCCTTGAAAGTACAGTAGCACTGTAAGGTATCGATTGCATGGCAGATGTTATTTATTATCGCATTAATTTCTGGTGCTTTTATTGTAGTCCCGATTTCCGACGTAAGGTTTCATTTTCTATACATGTTTATAATACAGCCGATTAGATCAGGACCCTTTCTGACATCGATGGTTTCTTACAAGTGACAAGTAGCAATGTAATATATCGATTATATGGGTAATGTTTTAATTAATCTCACAAAACTGTCCATATCATGGGCACATAAGTATGCATGCCGTCATGTTTAAATCAAAGAACGGGTTTAAAGGGGTCTAGTAACTTTGTTGACATGTGCACAAAGGGGTGAATCATTGGTGAAATGTATATTTTTGAGATCTGATATGTCCACTTTAGTGATATGTTAAAATTCCACTGTAAATAAATGTCATATGACCGAGAAATGTGCAAAAAAAGCAAAGGTGTCTTCGTCAACTTACTCAACTCGCTGCACTTACTAATTTGCACACAGTTTTAAGTATCCAGTAGATGGATACAAATCCAAACGCTTTAATCATAAATATCTCTATAACGAAGGAGACATACAATAGGCCGACACCTACCCCATGATTATGGAATACGATTACAATAAGATAATAGTGTTGTCTAAATAAAATGATCTACTTTCAACATCACGATCTACCCCGCAGTCGGCCATCTCCTCGGATGTTGAGTTGTATAGATTGTATGAGGAAATCAGGAATGTTAAACTAGCTAAACCAAAATGTCCAATTATTGACACATAATGCTGCATGACTTCAGGTTTGATTTAAACCATGTTTTAAGTGTGGTCTAAATATGATTTGTGTTTAACAGCGGGTTGGTGGCGCACTCTTCCCGACAAATAATTATTATCGACGTGTCAATAAATTTTAAAGAGGAAAGAAAGACATACGATCAAAATACAAATCAGGAAAGGTATCATAAATCATCTAGATTGACAAACGCGGATACAAAAATAAAAGAAAACAATGATTTGGAACAGAAACAGTTATAAACTGATAAACAGTATGTTTTATTAGCAAAAGTAGTCTGACTCACCTCTGACCCCGAACTTCCGGCATAATCGTAGCTTCCTTTACAGGCTTCTATGCAGTCGTCATTGTTTGTGACGGCATACAGAAACTTAATCGAGTTGGGCACCGAGTTAATGGCACTTGCTCGCTGTTGGTAGCAGCCTAAGTAGCCTATATCTGAATATGTGAACAAAACAAACATACAAAAGGGAAAGATGAGACTTATTATAGAAAATTGTGTCTGGCTAAGTAGTATTATTTTGTTAAATTCAAAACAAAACGATAGCAAACTTGCTGTTGATATCAGCTTAGGAAGCCAATAACTGATTGGTGGCAAATCATTATGACCGTGAACAATGGACGCACGGAAGATTTTATTGAAATAATATATAGTTATTGTAAAATTTCAAAACAAAGCGATACAACCACCAGTGCTACTGTTTTGCGATATCATGAATAAGCTTCGTTGTTGAAAGTACTGGGTGGTTGTTGAAAGTAACCTAGGTAGCCAATAAATGTATTTGTGACAAACTGAATAATGATACATATATTCACATTTACAAAATATGAGTTCGACATCTTTTCGTACTGATTTTTGCTTGATATTTTTTCCCGTTTGTTGTGTATTGTTTGTGTTAAAGTATTGGGGCCACGGGCGTAGACATGTCATTGATACCCATTCAGACAAACCGAACAATCAGACGTATATTGACATTATACAAAAAATATGTTCGACATCTTTGTGTACGGATTTTTGCTTGACATTTTGCCCGTTTGTGTTTGTGTTTGTGTTTGTGTTTGTGTTTGTGTAAAAGTATTGGGGCACATGTCCCCATTAACCCCCCCCCCCCCCCCACACCATCTTCGCCACCTGATATACAACCGATCCCGTGTGTGTCGAGTGTGAAACAGCAAGCTACATAATGTTATCACGTTTCCGTTTCCTAATGTAACCTACATCTATGTGTATATATGTGTCTATATTTAAATTAGTTATACGATTTGCGTTCACACCCCAGTCAGATTTGAAATTAGTGTGGACACTAATAAGAATTGGCCGACTAACGAAAGTGGAATATTCATGTTGGTTGTATATACTACGCAATGTTCGGTATATTTTGTAGTGGTTCTATTCGTGGTAACACAAAAGCATAATCATCAGGGAAATTATCAACTGTTTTACCCGGCCTGCCAAGTTGACTACGCTGTGTGGACGTTAGGTTTACAAAGGTGGTGCGGTGAACTTGTTATCGGGAACGACTATATCGATCAGTACATTCCCCTGACTAATTAATTAAAGGATATGAAAAATACAATAATCTCATGAACTGTAATATTTCACTTGACAAACATTAAAGGGAGGAATTATACAGGGTGCCAACCCCCACCCCCCCCCCCCCCCTCCAAGGAAGGGGTAATTGCCATAATAAAGACATATCGTGACTATGTTCACGGGATAGAGCATCTTTTACAAAGAAAAATGATACAAAGAACAGTAATTTTGATCGAGTAGTTTTTGATTTAGGATGTTTTAAGTAAGACCATGTCAGGTTCCCATTTTGTCAGTTTTTACCAAGTCAGCGCCTGATAAATCGCACATACTGCCCGTCATAGCATCGAACAACGAACAATACGTGCGCCATTATTAGTGTGCATTCAGCTGTGTGCCGATAGAATAGGCAAAGTTGGTCGATGCTATGATGGGCAGGAAGGGCGATTTATCAGGCACTGACTTGATAAAAATTGACAAAATGGGAACCTGACATGGTCTTACTTAAGACATCCTAAATCAAAAACTGTTTCTATATTATGGCAAGTACCCCGTTCCGATTTTGGGCGGCCACCCTGTGTAGAAAGATTTATGATTGAAATTGGTAAAGACATCGGAAATGTTGAGTGTTATAGTTTGAGATTACCAAAGTGACTGAGGTTGCATTTTCTTATACAATCAATGCAATTACATAATATAATATTTAATAACAGGCCACAATTATCATCATTTTAATCATCATCATCATCGTCAACATTATCATCTTCATCATCATCATCATTGTCATCGATCACCATCGTCATCGTCACCATCACCATCACCACCATCATCATCACCTTCATAATCATAATGTTCACCTTCATCCTCATCATCATCATCATCATCATCATCATCATCATCATCATTACCATCCTCATCGTCATCATCATCCTCGTCATCATCGTCATCATCTTGAAAATGTGTTATCCTCACCTTGGCAAACGATAGAAACCGTGTTTGAACCCGCGCATGAGACCGGATTCGTGATGTCAATGTCACATGTCGATAAATCGTTCTCATCTGCATGAGAACAAATACAAATAATAGTTTATATCAAATTTATTTGCTAAGAAAATTATAATTTAATTTAAATAAATTGAATTTATTCCACATTTGCATTAAAAAACACGAACAAATTATGTACAAACAATTACAATTGAAACAATGAACCTATTACGTTATACAGCAATATTACTTCACATACTTATATCATGATGTTCATGGTGTTCACGCGAAATATTCAACGTTTCAAATTACTGGTGATCTGAATCGCCTCGTAAAATTATATCATTATAATGTAAAATACAGAAAAATCCCTTTTGTTTTACTTCTTCGAAGAAAGTACATTTTTGTTGTCGCCAATGCGTACAGTGTGTTATCGCTATAATTATGTTTGGGATTATGACGCGACATTATAATTATAGGTCTACCAAATGTTCTAGCAAATTAAGGAAAAGGGGATGTTTGTGTAATAGTTGGCGTACCTGAATGGAAACAAAAATATAAATGGCAATAACAGCAAAAAGAACTACTACTACTACTACTACTACTACTACTACTACTACTACTACTACTACTACTACTACTACTACTACTACTACTACTACTACTACTACTACTGCTACTGCTACTGCTACTACTA